>OX419599.1:142420-236597 GCA_948473455.1 Teleiodes luculella | reverse complement strand
CACACCGAGTAGTGGCAGCGCGGGCTGCTGTGAGACTAAACGCCCAACCGACGCCCATGACGGCGGCCGCGTGACGGAGCGACAGTCTTTTATTGAGATGCATGGCGTGAGTGATAGCGTAGTTGCGCTCCAGAGTGATGACGGCGAGCGTGTAGACGGAGAGCTCGGAGGAGAGCACGCCGAGGAAGCCGGCGAGGCGGCAGGCGGCGGACAGCTGCCAGGCCACGGCGTGCGCGCGGAACTCGCCCAGCGTGCCCGCGTCCACCACGGCCAGCAGCCCCAGGTACACGCCCATGCACAGGTCGGCGGCGGCCAGGTTGGTGACCAGGAAGCGCGGCACGTCCAGCCGCGAGCGCGACCACACCAGCACGAACACCACCGTGCCGTTGCCCAGCAGCGCCAGCAGGAACACCGCCCACACGCCGCAGCGCAGCGTCCACCAGTCGAACAGGTCCACGCACGGCAGGAACGGACCTGCACCAACAAACAACATAACAACATAATCTCATCTGTACACCAGAAAAGCAAGGAGAACTGTAATTGTTTCCTTTTTATGATAGCGAAGTATTTATAATGTTATCACTGGCCTTCCCCACCCCAAAAATCTTGATAACTTCAGGCTCTTGGACATTCCGGACTACATATGGACAAGAAGTTTATTTTGTGCGACTACTGACAGATCTCCTTTCTGTTATCTTGCTAACTCTGCTAGTGGTTTGGTTGAGATGTGGTGTAGTGTGTGTGGTGGTCATGGTCTAAGAAAACAAGGTCTAAAAAGATGACCACGTGACTTGACACAAGCCTACGTCATGTCATCTGCTGTTCATCCTTGTCGAATCATTCGACTCATTCGAATCGTTCGCCAGTCAGTATCAGAATTATTTCTGATTGATGACACTATAAATACTTCGCTATCGAATCATTCGACAAAGATGAACAGCAGATGACGTAGGTTTGTGTCAAGTCACGTGGTCTTCTTGTTAGACCTTGTTTTCTTAGAGCATGATGGTGGTGTAACTCACCGGGCATGGGCAGGCAGTGCACGCGGCGCGGCGCGGGCGCCAGTATGACGTCAGCGGGAATGTCGTCGCTCCACGCGTCGCTCGTCGCGCGCTCCCACCCCCGCAGCGCCGCCTGCAGCCGCGCGCCCTCCGCTGACGCGTTCACTGACCAATCATATCATCACATTAATTACATAGGTACTCGTACATACAAAAAGTAACGCTTCTTTCCCGGAAAAGTAGGCAGATTCCACTTTATTTTGTTTTTTATTTTTCTATATTTGAAACAAAAGATAAATGAATTGGATGTAAACAAAGCCATTTACAAGTTCTCACCAGTTTTTCTTCCACTTGCTACGATCCAGACATACATTATGTACGCCCGTCGGTTTTGACTACTCTTACCCTGAGCTTCTATCAGAATACTCGTATCCCCAATTGGACTGTGGAACGTTCGCTTTGGCCTTTCTCTTCCAAAACTTTCGTTTTCTCTCGCCTTACAAATCTATCTTCACTTACTCGTATTCCCTTGACGTGAAATATTATTCTTATAACGCCCCTCTCATCTCGTCAATACGTCTACTAGAGATAGGTGGTGTTTTTAAAATCGTTTGTATTTGGAAATTTGAAGCACCGGAACTTATTTTAATGGAGGCAACTACGAGTACTAGATCCGCTATTTCGGATTGAAGATCCACATCATCATCATTTCAACCTGTTCACTTCTAAACCTCCTATCTTCACGATGAACGTTCTTGTGCTATTCAGAAGGTCGAAGAAAATTCCTTCGACCCATACTTCAATCTACATTGTAAGTTCTATGTGGGTGAGTATTAGGGGTAAATTGCCACTTCAGTTTTGCAATTCTTTGGGCTATATTGGTAACAGGTTTCTCGGTGGATCTCACTGATTGCTGCTGATGCGGTACTAACGGTAGTGCGTCCAGATGTCGGTGAAGTTGGCCCAGGCGGCGGGGTCGACGCGCTGCGGCGGGCGCAGCACGAGGTCAGTGAACCCGCCGCCCTCCCCCCCGCCGACCGCGCCCCCCGCAACGCCCCCCGCGCCCCCGCCGCCCTCCATCAGCGGCAGGAACTCGCAGCAGTGGTACGCGTAAGAGAGGACCAGCGTCTGGAAATGGAAACAGAAAATTGTTGACAGCAGCACCATCTAGTCTTAACCAGCCAAACCTGGAGTTTTAATAAAACAGCCATTTTTTCAAGATGGGTCCGACGAGAATCGTCCTCAGTAAGGTCGGAAAATAGACGTTCTGCTTTTGCTTGCGAAAGTATAGTCTAGTCTAGTGCTTGACTTGATAACCGTGTACTAAAGCCGCGATTAGACTACACAATTGTTAGCCACCGCCAAATTGGCGTTCTAAAAATTGGAGTAAGTGTAATTGCAGTAAGGCTCCGATAATTAGGACACCAACTGCAATTACACTTGTCCTTACTAAGGATCTTAACTGAAAAAGTGTCCAACAAATTGTGTAGTCTAATCGCGGCTTGCCATTATCCATACATATCATCAACCCCATCTCCATATTTTCTTTTTCTTTTTTATTTCTTTATTAACTAAATTGTTTTAGGCTTACTCCAATCGACGCCCCAGTAGTGCCTTTGTTTCATCTTACAACTGTGTCTATATACGCCATTCAAACAAAAAAGTAGAGCGATCGTTTTCGGCTCGCTTAATTAATTTTGGCCATGAATCTTTCGGCATCAAATCCCACTTCCCCTCCCCCTTCTCCCCCCTCTCCCTGTGCAAGGGCGGTAAATAACGGTTAGCGAAGGGCTCCAAGTGATTTATGACCCAAATCAAAATTTAATATAAAAATCGGTCAGGTGCGAGCCGTCCGGCCGACGAGACGGATGCTGAACATTATACAAATTAAATTTTGTTGCTGACGTTAGAGTATTGGCACAGAGTTACCGTGGGTAGGTAAGTTCTACATTTATATTTTGATTGTGTTTGACCACATTTTTGAAATCGAAAAAGAATAAAGAAATTGTGCTTAATACGCATATCTTAGAGTATAAATAGAAAAATTTCTGGGAGGGATAGAGTACGCCTATCGAGTATGAACTGTAAGCACGGATATGAACAGTCCGAATATCTATCTTCAGCGCGTTCGTTTAGTATCAAAGGGTTTTCGGAGCTGATTATTTTTCCCGGTGAAAATAAGAAATTGAATAGGGGAACATTTTGAAATGTGCAGTGATAAGTTGCAAACATGACTCGAGGAACAAATCCAAAAAGAAAAATGTTATTGTTTTCACCGCCCATACAAAATCTGCCAAAATTTGCTTACGCTTGACATAAAGGCAGCGGAGCGATGCGCGTGCTCTATGTATATTTATTCTCTAAGACGCATATATTTAAATAGAAAGTGCAAAAATGTAAGCTTAGGAAATATTATATTTTTGTACTTTCTGTAATATAAGAACAGACTCGCATCTTACGCATGTATTTGTAGTCTATGATTAGAATCGAAATGGGAGATATGGTTCTGGAGAGACTGTAGGTAGGTGTTGCAGACCAGTTGACGACCGCCAGGGCTCCTCATAAAGTGGTTTGTCTTAGGTAGTGCCCTCACCTCGATGTTGGGGAAGGCCTCTGGCGGGTGGAAGCGCCGCAGTGCAGGGTTGTTGTGTGCCTTCAGGTGCCTCAGCCGCTGCAGACCGGCCGACGGCAGCCACGGCAGGTTGTTCTCGCCCACGTTCCTACAATCATCATCATCATCATCATCTTCTCGGCACTGCTGGACAAAGGCCTCCCCCAAGGATCTCCACAATGATCCTGCGCTGCCCACATCCAGCCCACATTCTACAATTATACCATCAGTGATTTAATGTTATTTCTGCGTGGAGTCTAATGAGGTTTGTGTCCAAGTCTCTACGTATCTAGCTTCATCGAATTATCACAGACTAGCTCGCCGCCCCGTAGCTCCGCCCGCGCTAACAGGTTCCTCGTGGGAATGAGGGATACTTCCATGATTTAGCCTATAGATGTGTTATTTTGATCAATAAAATCCATTCAGTAGTATTCACGTGAAAGAGTAACAAACATCCATACATCCATCCTCACAAACTTTCGCAAATATAATTATCACAGATATCTGAGAATCTCTTGGGTATTCAATCTAGACAAAGTAAATAATAATTCTTAGATAGGGCCTAGTAATATAATATATTTTTTCTGATTAATCTAAAAAATTGGTTTATAGGTATTGTAGGTCTTTACTGAAAGACGTGCTGTGTCGCAATACTTGGTTGTATTTTGGCACCTGGGGCCTCAAGCTTCACCCAGGTGAAGATCCTACGTGCTGGACGCGTCCTACTCCAAACATATGTGATGGGCTATTATTTCAAGCACAAAGACGCAAGAATGGCTATATCTAGATATGTATGTATACTCACAAGTCCTCAAGTTTAGAGATGGGCACGAACGCTTCCATATCGATGTGCTCTATCTGATTACCTTCCAGGTTCCTGGAATCATAGACACATCATTATTGAACCAGTATTATACTACACATGTCGGACGAGGCGAAGCCGACACGGTAGAGGCGAACTCAACAAATGCCTGTTTACTCGAGCCTTGAACAAGACAGAACAGGGGTTACACGCACTAGGGAATATAGACGCCGGAAGATCTTTCACAACTGGGCTGTGATTATAAAAGGTGCGGGAATGCTAAAGTTAAAATAATACACTGAAATAATACAGTACACGTTTTTAACAATAGAGGTACCTACTGGGAGAATATACAGGCATACTGTAAATTATTTTATTCCTTAGGTAATTGTGACTATCATCTTGGGAGTACACCAGATTGTAATATGCTAATGTCATCCAATTTATAGTAATAATATTATTTGTGCACAAACGAAACCAATTTGTATAATTTCACTTTATATTATTATTTGAAGATAACTAGTTGAGATAGTTTCTAGATTTACTTCAGTAGGTACTATCAAACAAGTAAAAGTAACAGTCCCCAAAAGTCCTTGAAGCATAACTCCAAAGTGTCATTCCAAATATTCAGATGAAGTTCATTGGGATTATAATTCCTGTGTGAGGGACTGACTGCCACTCGCGTCAAACTTATCCTATTATGGCATTGTTCGCTCATTGGCGGGTGATCCCGCGGGCATTGCTCGGGAGAATGTGCGAGGAAGTTGCCAGGAACTTCGGTTTGAAGGGTCGGAGAAGATTTCATGTTTGAACTTCATTAGTCTAGTATGTTAAACTGTTGGGTGATCGCTTTTTGTATTTATTAACTGAATTGTGTTATTATTGTATCCTATCAACAATATACGTATAGTTATTGTTGTAATTACGTAAAGATTATTATCGTGAAAAATTATTTTTATGTTTGCTTGTATGATGTTCTACCTGTATTTTAAGTTGAACGTCTCAGCTCGTCTTTTACAATACAGTATACTATTTGAGCCACGGACACAGCTCTGTTCCATAACGTATTTAGCCCTTAATTTGTAGGGAACTTGAGCGTGACGTCTGTGGCTGCTGTCTTGGATCAAATTTCAGTGTCGTGAAGGCTAATGGTATTTAAGAGCGAGGTCGCAGGCTGAGGGGCGGAAGTTGGGACGGGGATTTCCCCGGTGCGGGGGGGGAGGCCCGACCTTGAGGGTCACGCCGGTGGACGAGCAAGGCCGCGAGGGTTAATTGGACGACGCACTTCTTTTCTATCTTACTTAATTATATCTTACAAGCTACATTTGCTTGGGTTGGGAGTCGACGATGACGACGTGGGAATTAAGCAGTGAGCAAAATCACTGTGAAATTAAGAGCAATTTGTGTGTGGTTGGTCCGAGGCAATTTGTTTATATCGACCTGTGGAAAAAACGTGTACCTATCTAAGAAGCTCGTACCGGAATAGCATGCTATTCTAGCTTTGTTTGAACTGTTGCAATTTTATCAATATATGGATATTTTATCTGCAAATTTCTGCTACTTATTACTTTTTCTTAAACCTTATCATCTAGCTAATAAATAACTTAGAATTTTTAAAAGTATTTTCACTCTTAGTCCACTCAATTAGAAGTGAATGAAGAAGAAACTGAAAATACAAAAAGACCAAGATCTCATCTAAAAAGTTTATAAACGACCAAAGGAAGGTAGTTACAAGTTTACTACCTTGTTGATAGTTGGCGTCGCCGCGTTAACGCGCCGTTTACGAAGCGGAAGGACCAACCCTCTTTAAGAGGATCGTAAAAGCAATCACCATCATCACTCAACACTCAACACCGATAGAGCACTCAATCGTAACGGGCCCGGCTAATAAACTGGGCGCGATCGAGTTCACTCATAACATAACCGTAAAGTGATACAGCTCTATTATAGTGTAGGAGGTCATTACATCGATAGCTTTCTGTGTTGGCGGGAAATCGAATAGAAAACATTTTTTTAATTACAAGATTTTTAAAACCTGTAATAATAATAACTTTGAGATAACCCAATTACTGAATTTATTACATACAGGTAAAATATAATTATTTAAAAATACATGCTTCAAGAAAAATTGTCTCATTTTTTTAAAAACATTTTAGCAATTAAATGTTCATGCAAAACGTAGACGCTTCTCTAAATTGACTATCTGAGAAAATGACCTACCTCACCTAAAGGATATTTTAATAATCCTACTTATGCACTCATTTTGATTAAAGGTTATTACTTATTATTTTTCAAAATACAAAATTCAACAGGCTGTTAAAATGCAATGCCTAGATTGTGCAGGTCAAACTGCTTCAATAATAAATTTTTTAATACACAAATATATTATTCGGGGTTACAGCTCTGAAATGTTGTTCCCTCGTTTAAACTTGCTTTACCACTTTCATCGTGGCCTCCTGGAATATAACTACATCACTGTTTATTAAATTGTCCCACTTTCCGAATGGCATAATGGCTTCATTTCAGTTGGCAATACTTCGAAGGGAGATTATTATAGGCTATGAAGCCGGGCTCATTTTGAACAGAAATGCCTCCATAACCGTCAATGCTGCAGCCAACGACGCCAATTAGTATGCCCAAAACTTTTGTCGTTTCCGAAACGTTCCTTTTATTACTGAAACCGCTCTGTTGTTTATATTCATTTTATTTTTGAAAGATTAGGTATGTTAATTATTTTCTGAGAATATTTCGAGTTGTTATGGTTGAGCACTGTAAGGCGAAGTGAGGGTATTGCTATTGTAAAAACAGTAAATGGCAATATAATAAATAAATGATATATGATAATAAAGGTGGAATGCGGGTAGCCGCTGAACGCGGGAAGCCTCTTTAGAATAGTATAGAATCTTTAGGGGAGCCATTTGTCCAGTTTGTGCTATGCGGCTGAGAGCACGTATCGGTGCAGTTTATTTATGAGTAGGTACTCCGTAGAACACCGCACAGTGAGTGTGTTAGTGAATTAACATAACAAAGAAATTTGACCATGATCTTCATTTTAGGCCGCGTAAGACAGAGTAGGGATGGATAGGATAAGGTAAGGTAAGATAAGGAAGGTAAGGCAAGGAAGGTAAGGCAAGGAAGGTAAGGCAAGGAAGGTATGGCAAGGAAAGTAAGGCAAGGAAGGTAAGGCAAGGAAGGTGAGGCAAGGAAAGTAAGGCAAGGAAGGTAAGGCAAGGAAGGTAAGGCAAGGAAGGTAAGGTACGATACGAAATGTAAGATAAGGAAGATAAGGTACGGAAGGTAAAAATAAGAAGTATAGCAAGAGTGACTGACAGCGACTGCAGATGCGGCGTGTGTCGAAAGGCGTCCCTGCGCAGGCGCGTGATGCGGTTGTGCGCCAGCGCCAGGTCCTGCAGCCGCGCCAGCCCGCGCAGAGCGCTCGCCGCCTCCCCCTCCTCACCCTCCTCACTCCCCTCACCACCCTCACCCCCCTCGGCCTCCGCCTCCAGGGAGGATATCTCGTTCGATGACAGGTCTCTGTGAAACACAACCCCTTCGTTAACAGCTCATATATTATGTCCCACTGAAGGACTCGAGCTTACCCTGAAAATAGGGTGAATAGACTTTAGGCGACCACGCTGGTCCAGTGCGGGTTAGTCAACTTCACACGTAACCTTTGAATTACTTTGCAGGTGTGTGCACTTGCAGGTTTCCTCACGATGTTTTCTTTTAACGTAAAGGCTGCTACACACAGTGTCGGTGGCAGTTCGTTCCTAGCATAGTGTGGTCGTGTGTGAGATGTCTAAAATTTATTTTACAAGGTAATTGTAGAAGTTTTACTTACAATACTCGCAACTCGGAGCATCCTCGGAGGTCAGGGATTTTTTCAAACTTATTTAGTTTTAAGTCTCTGTAACAAAAACAGAAAATTAAAGGGTTTATTTATAAATACGTACGTGTTTGCGTAGTTGAATAAAAAGTACCAATGAATGTTAACGACGGAAGTTATTATAGTAGTTTCCTTAAGAATATTCTATTTTATAGTTTCCTCGTTCCGTAGCATTAGGACTGTCATTTTCATGGTCATATCTTTTATTGTTTTGTTTACAATTCAGAAATGTATGAAGCTAATAGGGTTGTAATTTGGTGTTATATTGGTTACGTGATGCTGTACTTAAGTACGTAATAATCCCCTACTTGCCGCTTATAAGGATTTCAAATGTAGAGAACAAATAAGAGGGCACAACTTTGTTATTGCTGGGAATATATTGTTTTCTTTCTTTCTTCCTTATCTTATTGGAGGATAGTCCAATATGGCGGTTCCTCGCAGCTTTTTGTCAGGTAAACGTGAGAAGATCGTATGTCACAGTGCTTCAAGTGCGACATACGATCACTCCCTCCCTACGGATGTGGGCGTCCACAGTGTTTGCTAAGGCACCTATTTTACTGGCGACAAAGACTAAAGACGAAAGGGACGCAGTTATGCGTTAGAATGAGATACAAATACACCGCGCTCACTCTTGCGCATAACTGCGTCCCTTTAGTCTTTTGTCGCTGTCGCCAGTGAAATACCTGCCTGCTGCTTGTGTGGGGCAGGATAGTGAGCGTGGTGTGTCTGTGTGGTACTCACAGCGTCCTGAGCTGCGGCACGTCTGCGCAGAACTGGTGCGGCATCGCGCTGAGCCTGGCGCGGTCGGCGCGCAGCGTGCGCAGGCGCACACAGCCCGCCAGCGACGGCAGCGAGCGCAGCCCGCGCGCCTCCGACATTATCCTAACAACAAATCAAAAAGGGTAAAGAACTTCTTATTTCGAGTCGACAGCAAACTCAACTGTAGTAAGTATATCGCTGATCAATAAAATAATGTATTATGTACAGACGTCTTTCAACTGAAATGATGATGATGATAAAAGAATAGGTAATTGGGCTTAAAGATAATTCATTCACATAAAAGACCTAAGGTCGGGAATAGGACTTAAAAGATTTCGCCGTCGCGTCGTTCACATTGCACAGTAATTTGAATTTATAGGTACCTAAATAAGTACAATCAGTGTGTCGAAAACAAAAAACAAAATTGAAGACTGCATAAATAAAATCGAAAAAAATACACTCTTCTGACCTCAATTAAATTTAATAATTAAACCCTAAATACTCGCCTAACGTTGCGGAGGTTCTGGGTATGAATCCCGGTAGATTGACCGAACATTACTTTGTGAGACTATTTCTAGTATAATAAGGTTGTTGCAGCTAAATCACTTTATTGACTGAACAGTCTGAAAAGACGATTACGTGCTTTGGAAGGCAGGCAAAGCCTTTGATTCCGGCTACAATCTATGGATGTAGTCGTTACAAGAGCCACGTCAGAAGTTTTCAGGCGGCTCAATGATAATGTTCGATAACCTTCTAACATAACTCATATGAGGAAGGAGATTAGGGTGAACAGGCCTTATCGGCAGGACTCGCTCAGTGCGGAATGCGACATACCAGTTTGTCGCGCGAGAAACCCGCCATATTGAAATATCCTCCAATAGGATAAGAGAATATCCACGACAAAATTATGTCTATCACGAGTGGACCGGGCATGTTAGAGGGGCAGAGTGTATATAAGTTTTTACAAGATATTTTTCTTCTCAATAACAGCATCCAAAAACTGTGCTACCTTGGTAAAAATCGATCACGGCGCTATCATTACGCTACGCCAATGTAATGCTTATAAATTCGAGTACGAGTTTCAATAAACATCTCATATTATAAGTTTCATCACGAATATTTCAAATGAACTTGAGCCATCCCGACCGGCGATCGTCAACGGCTATCAAGTAAAAGCTTTTTAATTAATTTGGCGATGTACCGCTCTCTCGATAATAAAATAATGTGATGAAATAAACACCAGGGCTGACACACACAATAAATGTTTAATAAAATAATATTATCAAAATCTTTCGAAAATATCAACCATCACCATCATCAATGAAATAACATGAGATCATCCCATTGCATATTCAAAAGCAAAATTAGAACACTAGAAAAGTAAAATTAATATACGTGTACCTATAGTACAGGCTCTGCCTAGTTTGGGGTCAGATGGCCGTGTGTGACATGTCCTACATATTTATTTATTTATTTATATAGAGTAGCGAAACGCGTAGGTCTAAAACAAAATTTTGTCTTGAGTCTGAATGTTGTATATTTATAAATAAATGTATATTTGCGGTCTGTCACCCATAGCCTTTAAGCTCTACCTAGTTTGTGCCGTGTGTGAGATGTCCCACATATTATTATTATGTAGGTACATTTAAAGATCACGGGTTCCTAGAGATCCGCGCAGTCCTTTGGGAGGCGTGCATGGGGCCAAAGCTAACATGTAGAGATGCCCATTTAGTACCATTTGGTTTACAATGTGAGATGGCACGCACCCACCGGGGCCTATCTAAACTTGATCTTAAATAAAGTGAGAAAGTCTTGCTATAAAATGTTTATAGGTATTATTATAGTTAAAAAAATGTAAATAGCAGTTTTTTATTTTTCTAAATTAAATTTCAAATCATACCTAGCAGCCCTGATACCGCATCGTGTGCGCCCGCGCATCTCAAGTGGCCGCAGCAGAAGGTCGCCGCTCGGCATTCAACAGTGATGGATGATTCGCAAATTGCGACATTATTCACAACACTACTTGCGTACACCCGACGACGTGTGATGCGTACTTGACACTCGACCTACCTCTACATACTCGGTATTTGCATTCGTTCCTTGTGGCTGTGAGGATTTATTGCTAGGGTTGTAGCTATGTCAGTCATAGAATGTTACAAGAGTAATTAACTTTTTTAAGAAAAAATCATACTGCTGTAAATTAAAACGAAAATAATAATTATTTTTAATTCGAAAGGTAAGATGTAAGATTTTACAATAACCATTTGTTCTCGTTGATGTCTTTTGTACGGTAGCTTGGTAGAGCCTAGCAATTTTTTTTGGGCTTGATCAATTTCGTTACGTTATCTTCAAACTATTGTCATAATATCTGTAGTTTTGCATTGCACAACTCACATGATTTTATTTATATTTATTTTATGTATCCTACTATCTTCACCATGACTTTTAATCATAGTTTACCTACGAGTACATTTGGAAGTGTTTTCCTTAATCAGCCGATAGTCGAGAGCAGCTGGGGTCATGTGCAAGCAGGGCGGGAGTGTGTAATGTAATCAAGTACTGAGTCAGTCACGGCGTAATGTCAAGCGCGGGCTCGATCGAGGTCGGCGCCCGCGAATTTAGTAGGGCCCTGCGCAACGTGCGACATCATGACACGACTAATGTCGTATCGTGTCGGAAGTAGGAACTGGCTCACACCAGCAGCGGCGAGCTGGAAACACACGACACGACCTTCTTAAAGCGTTCCTTGGCCTTACAGCGTCGGCTGCTCGTCTTTAGTATTTTAAAAATAAACTTTCTGATTTGGGTTCTGTCTTTGTCGTTTTTTTATTTAAGTTAAAATATAATCACTCTTTTTAGGTGGTGTTTTTTTTGTTGCTCTCAATTTTGGTTAAGATAGGAAGGTTCCCATTTATTCGAAAAAACACTTTGCCTAGCTGTAAGATATCGACGGTTAGAACCGGGTATTGTAGCAGATATGATAGATTTTTTGTGACAATAGCATATAAACAACAATAAAAAACTAAATTTATTACTTTTTCATGAAATTTTGTTAACGGAATTTATATTAAACGTTTGGTTTAAATAACAGAAATCGTTTGCGATAATAATTATGTCGGTAAGTCACGTCGCGTCGTCTTCAGTAAAATGTTTGCCGTATGGTAATCAATTGCAAACGATAAAACCCGTAACAGCATAATCACTCGTGCGCAATCATGTGATTACGAGCTATAAAGGGGCTTTTAAGAACAAGCCTCTTAAGGAGTTACTGGCGAGATTAAAATGTAATTTAGCCGACTACATTTACTGTGCTGTACTACTAACTTCTATAGTATTTTCATTTAACTGAGATCCTATACGTAAACAAACTGCGTTTTTTAACGTATGATTTAGATTGTCATGATTTCGATTCTAAATTGCAGAAAATTTTCAACATTTTAGAAAATCAAATCTAGTCATCAGAGACGTAGCCCCTTAGGCGTCGTCTCCTTCACGATGTTTTTCCGTATCAATGCGCAAGGCTTAGATCCGAGTTTCCCTCTAACCGCCTCTGGATGCGTTGGTACATGATTACACCGGGGGGGTAGACCCTTCTGCTCTCCCGCAAGTCCGGTAAAGGTTGATTGGTCGTACCTTTGCGACACAAGCATAGGTCAATTTTAAAAAGCGCTAAGGAAGCACTCCAGCCCCTCTAACATGTCCGGTCCACGCGTGACAGACATAATTTTAATAATTTTATTAAATACGCAGGAGTGTATTCTCATATCCTATTGGAGGATATCAATATAGTGGGTTTCTCGCGTGACAAACTTTTGTCATAGCACTGCATGTTACCAGTGCTGTACAGGTATGATACTCACAGCGTGGCGAGGTGTGGCAGCCTCGTGAGCGCGTTGTGCTCGAGCCTGGACAGTGGGTTCCCCCTCAGCTCGAGCCGCGCGAGGCGCCGGGACGACTGCAGCACATCCTCCCCCACCCACTCCACGCGGTTTGACGCCACAGACCTGGACAAACAACCCACATGACGGAGAAATGTTTGCATAATCACAGAAAATCCACAGTCGCAATTCGATCGAAACCGTGTACCATCTTTATTGTTCGTATGGGGACTGAAAAGGACGGGAGATGATGGTTTTTGAATAAATGACATTCTGAAATACTCACAAATCTTCAAGCGCCGGTAAAAGGCGAACGGCAGTGGGTAACTCCGTCAGCAAATTCTCTTCCAGACGTCTGCAACAATTAAACGACATTTAAACAGACGAACAAACGAGCGTCGTAATTACAGCCTTTCAATACCATCAACCCAATTATTTGTTTGGCTACATACAGCTTTACCGTGGCAAAGGGCTTCACCCTTTTGATCAAATTAGGTATATTAAACATGAGATGCCAATGATAGTGTTATATGTAAACATAAGTTTTGCCTAAAAAGTTGTTTACCCATAATAAGGAATACCGTAGAAGCAGTAGACCGATCTCTCATGAGTTGCAAGCCACGTTATAATAACAAACTGCGCTACTAGTTTCCTAAGTCTATCATGTACATTTGCCCAGGGAATGGGCAGTGAGCATTCATCTTTGTTACCACGTATAACTACGAATCGCACCTGAGATCTGTTGGCAACACCTCTAGCCAGAGTGAGGGGCTGTCCAAATTCAGAATAAAATATCATTTTTCTACTTGCACTATTATTATGACAAAAATAAGTTTAGTATGAAAAAAACAATAATACATAAAAAATATTAATTGTCACAGACCTTATTCAAACAGGATCACCCCGGATCATACCTGGCCCAAAAGTACCCATCACACTAGCAGCGTTGCCTCGCTGTATAGCGATGGATAACCTTTGGGTTTAGTATGTATGTTTGTTCAATGATCTTACGGGAAAGGGAACGTAAGGAAACCGACACACACTAGCGAGAAATTTGAAGTTAACCCACTGGGTCAGCGGGTAGAATAATCACGTTTTACTCTAATCAGGTTTAAGCTTTCCACCTCGCCGCTTGTTGGTCGCAAACCTTAACTAAAGTGGTATAAAAACTATTTAATTTGCGGCTCCACTTCACTTTTATCGCGGCGCTAATGTCCCGACGGCACGCGGGGTCGATGACCCGCCGCTGTAATGACGCGGAAACCGAGGAAGCGACGTCACTCGCAGGAGCTTGAAGGTCACGAGATGGATCTGGCCGAGGAACTAAAGCATGGACAGACAAAACCTTGCCAGCAATCCAAAGTACCACTTCAGTATCAGCGTAAGGGAATCTTTGTATGAGTATCTCTTTCTTTGCAACATATGACGTAAAGTTTGGTTCCAGAAAGAGTTTTGACGCGAGTCGTACTAAATCGAGTAGCGTGTACATACACGTTTTACTAAAGTATTCTATCGTACGCTAAAAATGGGACTGAATGAACTGGCCGTTGAAGTTTAGCTCTGAAGAAAAAATTGTGCTTTTTTTTTTGAATTGACCTATTATGCTTGTGTCGAAAAGGTACGACCAATCAAGCTTCACCGGACTTGCTGGGGAGCGGAAGACTCTACCCCAAAAAAAGTCATATACCAACGCGTCTAGGGGCGGCTCAAGGGAGCCTCGGACCAAGGCCTAGCGCGTTGATATTGAAAAACACCGTGAAGGAGACGACGCCTGAGGGGCTCCGTCTCTGATTTTCAACTTTTGATTTTGTTTCTGGCCGCGCCCACGCCGGCGGGTACGGGCGTTGTTACCTGAAGGGTAATTGTTACCTGAAGGGTATTCGCTACCACAAGGGCATTCTGTTAGGTGTAATCTAAATTCTTTGGCTGCTTTAACTGCATCAGTGATTTCGTCGTCATGTTCGGAAAGGAAAAAAAATTTGTGCGATTTGTCACAGTCACGAGGGCGGATTGTCGTGAGCATTTTCCGTTTGTTCCCGTCGAACATTTGTATTTGATTTCTTTTTTGCTTTAAATAGTATACATATTTCATTACAAGTGCGGAAAGGCTGTCATTGCAAAGAGTTCCGACCCCATGTGTCCTGCGCCAAGTTCCTGGGTACTGTCGGTACTGTCGGTACTGTCGGTACTGTCGGTCGGTACGGTCGCCGCGTGACGGATGGCCGCGGAAGTCATTTACGGGCTTTTGTTGGCGGCCAGCCAGCGCACGAGATATGGACCCTAGGGGATGGTTATTACGCACTATTTCGTTCACATCTATTTATTTGTTAGTAGTTCTGTTTGGCGATACTTTACAAGTACCAACATAATATTTGATACTTCAGACACAAATACCAACTTATACAAGATTTACTCATATATTATTTATTATCTCTAAAAAGGCTTATGACACAACTATTCATAACAGGGACTCGCAATACCATAAATAACTAACTAATGTTTGTGTTTACTGGGAATAAATAGTCTTATTTTTTTCTAATATTTTAATTATAAGTCTTATAAAATATTATAATATTTGTACCGAAAAACCTAACCTAACCAAACCAAACTTAAACTGGGTTCGTAGAATAAAGAAATTTTTATCAATTAATTATGATTTAAATAATTTCAAACGTACTTGTGCAAGCGGGAGAACCAATCTGACAAGCCTGTAAATATCCTTTCTTCCCTATTTATAATATTAAGTTACTACAAACAAAGAGAATAAATAAATATGCACCACTCATGCTTTTATCTCCCACTCTCAGCAAATAAACCAGCTTCAATTACTCGGTACCTACTACCTATTATAGCAGTTGTCGAGTTTAGTTTGCACAAAGCAAGCGGCACTGTTTCTTTGCATTATCGAGTTTTGCGTGGAAGCATCTCTCTACATTCCGCGGCCGACGACGGCTGAGCACACAACAACAACAAACACCCCCCACGCCGTGGGGCTGGGGGGGTGGCCCTAGCGGGGGTGTGGTTTGGTCACATAATATTTTCATGTTCCCGTGCACTAAGACCACCAACCCACAACGTACCTAATTTGTATCCAGTACCTGTCCTTGCTATCTTCTTGTTCTTATCCCATTTACTTGGGGTCGGCCTTCCTTGTCCCTGAGCACCTGAGAACCTGTCCTTGCTATAATGACCACAAACTCCAGATAAATGACACATTGCGACATTAGTTCTGATTGGCGACAATCCAACTACTACTGTCTGACGACTCAGACAATGTGCTGCCAAATTCACCTGTGTAACCCAGGCTAACGGGATAGGCTTTAGTCCAGTCAGTCCACCAGTGTGCTGTTATAGGCTGTTGTAGTAGTTGAATTGTCGACAAATCGCAATGTGGCATTTATCTGTAGTGTGTGTGTGGTCATTATAGCAAGGAGAAGTTCTCAGGTGTTCAGGGCCAAGGAAGGCCGACCCCAACTAAATGGGACAAGGTCTGGTCTAAGGTTCTGAAGGATAGAAACCGCAGGGTCGGTAGCTATTTTATTTTATATTATTATATTTACTACTATTATGTTTCCCTCCCATCTGTGACTAATTCCAACTGTTTTTGTGGCGAGATGTTACCCTCGGTCCCCGGCGCCGCCGCCGGCTCGCTCGCTCGCTTTATATTTTCGCAAAGATTTATATCACGGGACGATTTGCGAGTTGGCCTGCTACAAATCAGCCTATACAACTCGGAAAATAATGTCTCCAGTGGTAAAAAAATTTATAAAATAAAAGTTATGCTAATAGAAGTACTGTTTTTTTTCCATGCACGCTTCCTTGTAAGTACATACTATAAGTCGGAATACTATACGTCTACCTCTGAAAACTTTCTAGCACGTTTGTAATTTAAACATTGAAAAAAGCAAAGGGTAGATCTTTACAAGATTTTCAATCTTCTCGGTATAATAATGCAAACAATTGTTTTTAAAACTATTTCAGGAATTTCATTTTATATCACTTAGGTCCTAGAAATTTATCATTCTAAAAATTACCAAACGCAACATTTATTAAAAAAAATACTGTTTACGATTATTTTTTTATGAAGTGAATGTTCAACTGTACAGGAAACATGTCCAGTGACCGTACGGCACTGACCGGATTCCAGAAGCGTGTGAAATGGCGCTGAATGGCGAGTGTATAGGAAGCGCGCGCGCTGACCGCACCGCTGCGGCTAATGGCGCGACTGTACCCAACGACCGTACTCCAGCATCCAACACACATTTCACTCTAACGCTTAAAAATGGTACAATGTCCTTTATTTGGCACCGTGCTTTATTTATTTTATTTAATGTATTGTGGTTGTCAACAGAGTTCATACAAAACTTTTACTGTGTGCACGACGATTATTATTATTATTTTTTATTTTGCGCATGGTGTTCTACAAAACTCTCAATGTATAGCGAAAGCGATATTGCTTTTACTAGTGTTAGCACATAAACAGAGATTATTTTTGCTGTGCTTTAAAGAATTACATTGTGGGAAAGACCTACTGGAAAACCTGCCAGACGAAAAAACTATCCGTATTTTTTTATAGTGAAAGCATGAGGTACTTGCACAGAAGTGTCAGCCATTTGGAGCGCTGCTACGAGTTTGCTACGCTGCTACGAGCGAGTCTGCTACGCGGCTACGATTCGCTACGGACCCCGTGCGTATTTACTGTCTCAATTGTGGCTGAAGCAAACTTATATTAATTTAGTAATTTTTAACTGTAGTTTTTCTCTATATAAGTGAATTTGTCACTCCAAATATTTACACTAGCATTAACTCCCCGCGGGTTATGATTCCTTAAATGGAAATTAAATTATTTTCTTCTTTATTGAATTTTTGCACATCCTTACTAAATGTGTATCTTCTTTCTAAAATTGTCTGTGGATTTAAATCAAGATACATGTGACATTAACATTTATCAATAACCCACCCAAGATAATTTATAAATATAAACCTATTTCTTTCAAAATAAGTCCCTACATACAGACTCGATGTCCCGCTACGAGCTACGACCGCTACGGGCTACGGGCTACGGCGGCGTAGCGGCTCAGCAGCGGGGCGTCCCAGCTATTAGTTAGGGAACCCTGATCTAGCGTGCGGCGATAACTCAACGGGAAGCCGCTGTCACGAGTTAAATGGACTAATCTTAATTAAAGGAAGCGGTATGCAGCCAGAACGGCCAGCTTTACATATTAACGATATAGTATACAATTATACTTATAGAGCGTCGGTGGCCAAGTGGCTGCCTAGGACTGTTGACTTCCATTCCTGCGTTCAAGCCTCAGCACGTACCAATGTGTTTTCGATTTTCGAATTCATATGTACATACGTTTATTCGAAGCTCTTACGGTAAAGAAAAACATCGTAAGGAAACCTGCACACATCTGCGAAAAATTTTCTAAGGTTGTATGTGAAGTTGACCAACCCGCACTGGGCCAGCGTGGTCGACTAAGGCCTATTCACCCTGATTTCAGGGTAGGCTCGAGCCCCTCAGTGGGGACATAATATGAGCTGTTAACAGATACATTATACGTATTATGGTTAAACAATAAATAATTAATTATGTTAGTTGAAGTTTGCAATTGCATAATAAAAATTCTGCAATGTTATCAAATTAGGCATGCAGAAATCTATAATACTAGTATGTGCAAAATGTATTGTTACTTCTGCAAATGATACATTTTTATGTGATATGCGAAGCATCAATAAAAAAGGTGAATAGGGGTTATTTGATTAGAACCACCCAAAATGCACAGCTACACAGGAAAGTTATCAATAACACTTGCACCAAATACTCTATACGTCGCTACACCACCATATTTAAAATCTTACTTTAATATAATAATTAAGCTAGAACAACAGCACATTAAATCAAGCGTTATCATCACACTGTGATCTATGAGGTACCAGGAGAGAATGAAATGAGAAGGGTCTGCTGAATAATAAACGATAGCAGAGTTAGGTGAGCGACGAGCGAGACGCGAGAGATCCTAGATAAAGTAGGGCTTCTACAATCTGTATAATAGAGAGCTGGGCTATTAATATAGGGGTCCCCGCTGTAAGTGGGCTTCTGCTTACGATAACAGATAAACGGTAAATAACCTGACTCCAACCAAAAAGGCAAACAACGTAATTTTTTTCTCAAAATTATATATAGGTACTTGTGAAGGGAAAAGGCTAATGAATTCAGAATTAAATTAATATTGTCCAGAATTAAAAACTTGCAGCGAGCTGAATTAATTCGCCGAGGAAAATATAAAGACGTAAAGAAAGTTGCTCAGTCCTGTTAAGAAAAAAAAGTAAGTGTCAATTTGATCAAACCGCACTAAGCTAGTGACGTCAGTAACTAGTTTAGTAAACAAGTCAGGGACATCAGGGTATGTCTCTCTGTTTGTTTAAACGCATAAGCAGATAACGGCGGCGACAATTATTGTCGCCTATTACACATTTTTTTTAGTCGTATTAAGAAAAATGTGTAATAGAAAGAATGTAAACCCGTACCCTTTGCCCGTATCTAATCTAATCTGCGTTAATGTTAAGTTGACGTTGACGACGGCTGATGGCTGATGGCTGGCTGCCAGTTGACAGCGCCTGACGCATCGCGCTACGTCATCCGTGAGTGACGCGTACACAGTGCGTGAGTGACGGCGTCAAATGACGAGGAATAATGACCGCGGCGCGTGATCGGCGTACAAGACATGACGGGCCGTGTCGCTTACAGGCGCCGCCGGCGAATTAAAATAGTGGCGTCTTTTCGGCGCACGCGGCTGAATGGCTAAGTAATGCAGTTTACTCAACGTCTTTCCTTCAGACGGTACGTGTTTAATAAACGAAGAAATTTTCTGGGCGGGTCAAAAAACCTTTTAATTGAACTTTTTCAGTTTCATCTAGATTCTAACGAGATATGAAAGTCACAGATTTTTTTTATTAAAGTACTCCGTTATTTACATTACGATCGAACAATCATAGACATCAAGACAAATTCCTATTCTAAATTCTAAATAACGGAGTTCTTCATAAAATTGTCTCTGGCTTTGATCTTCATATCTCGTTGCACCAAGGATGTTATAACTTATAAGTAGGTACTCCGTACTAGTACGAGTATAATATCCTTGCGTTGGACATCTAGTCGGTGATTCAGTGACGAAATCGTCGGTTGGGTGGTGAATAGTGGTGATATTTCATATTATGAGTATGTGAGTACCTACTGGTGTTTCATTTGTAAATTAGCAATTTGCAGTACTTATTTGTTTCTTTACTAAGCAAGTCGCCCTGGGCCAGTGTAGTCGACTAAGGCGTATTCGCCCTGTTTCAGGTTAGAAACGACGAGTATTTTCTAAATACGGTTTCTGGTTTTATCCACATACATATAATCGTTATAAGGGGCCCTGGATAGCTTCGAAAAAAGCCCAGATAGTTCAAGTGTACAGAATCCGACGCTATTTTCATAATTTGCCACAAAATAATTATTAATGGCAATGGCAAAATATTATTAATATTAAAATCAGGAAACCTCTACCTACGTGCGATGGATCTGTTTCCCTACGCACGCCTTTGTAAAGGGTAGGCACTAACTATGATAAAACTAAGATAAAAGCTCGCCTGACGTTACGGAGGTTGGTTCCGGGTTCTAATCCTGGTGGGGACTCGTCGAACAAATATCACTTTGTGAGACTTTCCTCAGTTTAGTTAGGACATGACAGGCTGAATCACCTGATTGTCCGAAAAGAAAGATGATTCCATGCTTCGGAAGGCACGTAAAACCGTTGGTCCCGGCCACTATCTACGGTTGTAGTCGGTATAGAAGCCACGTCGGGAGCCTAAGGCGGTTCTATAATTCCGACACCAGGGTAAGCAAGCACGCGATAAGCAAGCAAGTGACATAACATATTATAGTATGATATTGTAAATCCATCAACAATGTGGTAGTAATTAATACTCACAGCACGCGCAGCGCGGGAGTGTTCACGAACGCGCGCTCGTCAATGTGCGTGATGCGGTTGCGCTTCAGGATCCTAACACAAACAAACAAACACATTAACACCAAACATATATGTACATATATTATAGCTAAGTAGTAATTACAATTGGAAACATTTTAAGACACTAGTTCGACATTAGATAGTTGAAAAACCTTGCAAAAAATACAAATTACACTAAACAAAATGTTTATACTTGTAGGTATATAATTTCTAATTCTTGTCATCTGTTTATTTATCTTACGAATTTATGGCGATTCATAATACACATAAAGATGCCACGAAGACGTCGTTTATTACAGTTATAGCATAATCAAGTTCAGCAAATGTGTACCAAAATATAATGTAACATAGGCATAATCCATAACAAAGAGGATAATATTACCGATTTTGGCGACATAACAACACCATTACATGTGTCGTTCTCGGTTGACTCGCGGCGACTGCGGTGGTGTAGGGGGCTGCTTTAAATAATGCTTGCTGGCTGTCTATTATTGAGTTTATGTCTTTTTCGTTGGCTATGGCTTTTTTATTGCTTACTTGTGGTTTTATTTTATTGGGACACGGCCGGCAGTCAATAGTGGTTTAGGGTGGAATTATTTTTCTTTTTTTTTCAATTTTGTAATTATTCGGTACAATTCATAATCGTTTAGTTAGGGGATACAGACATTACTGAGAGCAGACCTCTTTTTATGTATATTAATTACTTATAACAACCTCAATATTATTTAGCCACAGTATGTGTGGATCATACATTGTAGCCTTTAATATTATTCAGTCAGTTATACACCTGTTAAAATGTTTCCACTGCTTGCTTGCATTGGGTTTTTGCCACTAAATTTAAATTGAACACATATTGCTTTCATAATCAGTTGACACTTAGGTACACCCAAATGCGACCCAAACCCAACAATAACGTTCCAATTAGTAGCTTTCAGCCACGTGTAATAACTCTTTACACAATCGTCTCCCAGTGTCTTGTGATTTGGGCCATGTGTGAGTGCGAGGACCATTATCCCGCCACATGACAAATAATTTGCGGCGCAACTCGGGCTCAGCCGGGGCAGGAACAATGCCCGCAACCACCGCGCACCGCCATTATGGTAATTCCGGGCAATAAACGAATCGCGTGTGGATGTGGGGGTGGTGACGTCATAAATGATATCGGTGAAGATTGCGTTTCTCGGGAGATCAAGTGTGCTCGGCTCGGTGGAAAATGTAGTATAGGCACTTTTCACCAAATTATAATTAGCCCCCATATCTGAGTGGTGAAACGCTCGCCTCGAATTACGAAGGCTCCGGGTTGAATGAAATCAAGGTGGTGGTTGATTTCATTCAACCCGGAGCCTGGCTGGCTACTATGTTTACACGAGTCACAGATAATATTATGATACTAGTACCAGTTACGTCACGAATCACAAGCTGAAGTCGGTCGATGACTTTACAACGCACAAAATAAAGAAAAAAGACCAAATTGTCGTGAAAAATAAGAAAGGAATTGCTTTTATTAACCATGGTTCATGATGGCTCATGACAAAATGAATAGGATAGTAAATGAGTAATATTTATTTAAAGGTATTTTTCATATGGTGGGTTGGGTATTGACCATATGAACAATTCGGCGGGGACGTATATATATGAGTTTTTAACTTAATTTACTTCTTTTAATGCGGGTGTTGAGTCACAGCATTCAAATATAGGTTAGCTCAACTAGTACGGTACCGCTATAGCACTTACAACAAATGTATATACTCGTACTTTCAGCATCGACCTAAACCCGGAGAAGACAGTCGCGTATTTTAGTTCTTTCTAGCTTTGAAAAAAAGAACTTTCATAAAGTAAAACTTTAAAGTGATTCAGTTATTTCTTGCAACATAAAGTTTTTCATACTATTATTATAAAGGATAAAAAACTTTATTTTCTAAAGTTTTTAAAACCATAAAATCGCTGTATTTATTACCTGTGATTCGGTAAGTCACTGTTACGACCGCACAACTATAAAAATGTTATTGTCGTGTTCGACATTCCAGTCCAGTTCAAGGTAAATATTCACTAGTTTTCAGTGTTTCATGTTTCCCGCTGTTTCAGGTTACTGTTTCAAAGAGAAACTGTTCGGAAATAAAATATTATCCACGAGTTATTATTGCGGGTGCAGACCAAGGCTCTTATTTCTTTGCGACTATTGCAGGTACGATGCGATTAGAATGTTGTTATAGTTTCTTCTAGTCGTTATTCGCAGACGTAAGCCATCTTTGAACGGCGAACATTCATTGAGATGCTGCAATCAACTGGTCCATGGCATATAAACTGTCGACGTCAAATTTTATTAAATCTCATTTCAAATAAAATTATTTTAAATTCCGAATTGTTATTATAATTAAATATAAGAAAGTTAAATATTGGCTATCTATCTGCCTACTCAATCTGATAGCTTAGTGATTATAATTTTGTAAATTGAAATTATTTGACGAATATTGTCATTAAAATATTAGATTTAAAATATCTATTTAATATGCTACCTTAGAGTAAAATAAATAATACAAATACAAATATTCCTTATTGAGAAATAAATGATGATAATCGAAGTACTTGTTCGTGCTGGAAAATTAATAATACATATTTTACAAAAAATAATGAAAGGGATTTTAAGACATTTGAAATCCGAACTCTGACTAAAAGTAGGATTTTTTTTTCCAGCGGTGAAAAAAATGATAAAAATACTAGAAGAATCAACGACTAGAAGAAACTCTCAAATTGTTACAAAAAGTAAGGATTAAAATTAACAAATAAGAAACCGGTCCGCTATCATAATATGCAACAGGGATTTTATTGCACATTCGCGTGTTTTTATGATCCTTAATACATCTAAAACTCTAATATAGTGTGATGAGTCGTTCAAACGTCGACCTCCCTCAAAACATGAACGCGTTACGGTTACGTCCCTTTCTTTATTTTATTCATAAAACGTCACCGCGCCGAGACCCTGGAGCCTCAGCCAGGAAATTGAATCTTGTGAAGAAGCCACTTCGATTCAATTCGCCAATAACGTGGTTGCTCTTGTAAGAAGAATATAAATAAAGATAAAGGGCCCTGGTCACAGAGCAGAGCAATCTAGCCGCGCTCGATTTTCTGCTATAGATTATGAAAATAAAAGCGCCGCCGCTTGCATATTAAATAAACATTATGAACAAATGCATTTCCATCTCTTAGTGTAGGTAAGCTTGATCAAAATAAAATGGGAATTAGTGTCACTTATTGAGAATTAAACTAGACTACCTAGTCTTTTTCAACCCCCGACGAAAAAGAGGGGTGTTATAAGTTTGCCGTGTGTGTCTGTCTGTCTGTCTGTGGCATCGTAGCTCCTAAACGGATGCTCCAAATTTGATCTAGTTTTTTTTTGTTTGCAAGGTGTCACAATCGAGAGTGTTCTTAGCTTTGAACCAAAAAAATATTTTCAGCCATTTGAAGATTATCAGCTCTTTTCTACTTGTTGAAAGGATCAAGTAACTGTTTTGTGGCGGGGGTTATTTAAATTTTTATTGTATATAGTTATTACATCCACAACATGAACATATGAAGTAAAACAAAATTCCCTGAATAACACCAAGAAATAAATTAAACAAAGAGGCGGTGCTTTATTACTTTCAAAAGAACTGACAGGTTCGCGCAATATGTGGCACTGTGAAGAAGAATTTGCTAAAGAAACTTCACAGCATCGCATTTTTTAACTTTCCATTATTGCGCCTAAATCGTAAGGGACTGTTGAGAACAGCTTAAGGGTTGTGTCTCGTTTGTGAAGGAGCGCGGCTATGTTTAATTGGTCTGTGGCCCTGACCGTCATTAGGAGTGAACTCGAGCGGCCGGCGTCGCTGAGTGCGGTGAAGAATCCATTGACAGCGACCGACTACAGACGACGACGCCCACGCAAACCCATGGGACATTACTAGTGACAACTGACAAAAATCGTAAAAATAAAAGCTCTATTGCACGAAATTGCGCGTCCGTTATTGTAAATGTCTTTATTAATTTAAAAACTGACAGTATTTAAATAAAATGTGTAATTTTTTTAGTTCATCTTTACAATATTTAATCTTAACCTATTTACAGAAACAAATTTACATTGACATTATTTACATATCCACAGCCGCCATTTGGCGTTCAAATAAATAATATGAAAGTAAACGCCGATTGTGGGAGGAAACACATTAAAACTGTTTATATATATTATTATGGTCCATTCTGTGCACACATAATTAAGAGTTATAATCTAGCCTTGATACCGTATTTATGTTAAGTTAGTTCTAATATGGTTGTAACTTGTTTTGTGAGCCTTAAATAAATAAATAAATAAATAAATATTATACATAATATTTACAAATGGTCGCTCCTGGTTGCCCTGGGCGCAAAGGTGCCCAGTACGCTAGCTAAATAAAATTGATTTAAGTTTTACTATTATACGCAATGATTGTGCGACAAGAGGTCAATCATAGAACTAGGAAAGTAGGGCCCTTCGTTTTTTTTTAAATGTTGTTATAGTTTATTAAATATATATATTTTTTATTTTTTTATTTTGGAACTTACACCCTAATTACAAAATGATTCTATATTTAATATTAGAGGCCAATCAAAAAGTTACAATGTTATAACACCATTTAGTTCCTTATTATATTTCACGTATTTTGTACTGAATTATCCAGTGTCATACCTACATCATGACACTCACTTACATTTGTCTCAAAAGAAATGCCTGAGCAAATCTGTAGTTATTTAATTTCTGTATGTAACAACAAAGTTGACGAGAAACCCAATTTAGATCCTGAAGAGTTTGCTTATCTCGAACTTTAATTAACTTAGGAACTTTGTTTTGATTAATATACTTTAGGTTTCCTCCCACAATCGGCGTTTACTTTCATATTATTTATTTGAACGCCAAATGGCGGCTGTGGATATGTGCATTTTGTTTGACTATATTTTTATCTAAAAAAAGTATTTTATTTGTAAAGACGGCATTGTTTCGAGCACATAAAAAGACCTAGGAATATTTTTTTAAATTTAAACCTTATTAATCTAGGAATATTTTATAGGTATTATGCAAAATTACGCTTATGTTAGGTTGTCACCATATTTATTTCAATAGAATCAAACACAATAAAAAAATCTTAACACCAAAGTGTGTTAAAGAGCTCAATCTAGGTTAGAAAGAATCTAGATTGACTAGACTACACGATGATTAAGTGAGGGATGAAAAGATAAGCCTAGAAGGACCAGATAAATTGATTCTCAACCTTGTCGCGACTGATTTATTGTCAGCGCCTATTCCTATCCTTGTATTGGCTTATAGGTTAGGTTCCAAATGTTGAACTACTAGTTGAAACCTTTTTTGCGTTGCACACTCTGTCTGTTACCACCTAATAAAATAAATAAATAAAATGTTTTTTTTATAACTGTTCACGATACTGAAAGCTATTTTCGTGCCATCATCAATTCGTTTAGAGCTTGCGAGTTGTGATTTATTTTATAAAGGAATTTGTGAACAATACGGATATCAGTATTTCTATATATTTGTATATATCACTGAGTATCTATAGTGGGGATATAGATCAGCGGTCACGTCGCGGGCGGGGCGCGGCCAGCGGCGGTATGACAGCGATAAATCAGACGCGAAACGACCCCTCCTAGGGTTGCCTTGCCACACGCTGTACAATAAACACATCCCAAATAAACTATATGAACTTCATAATAATAGAGTCAAAAAACAAAGAAAACTAAATAAGTAATTAAATAATTCGAACATTCAAAATTTCTAAAATAACTCGAATGCCGTAGCTGTAAGGGTCACACAATTTATAAAATACTGTAAAAAACATTAAACGATTGAGATTTTTTGGGTTAACTCTACTAGTACATGCGTAGAGTCGCATTGGTTGTCCCGTATAGTCAATAAACATTTAATAAGGGAAAACGATGTAAAATCTAAACGTTACTTTATTTATTAAGATTTAAAACGGGATATTTACCGTGGTACACAAAATAAATATGAAAACAACCGTGAAAGTTTTAAAAAGTATAATCCAAACGTTGTAGTAAAGTAGTGCTTGAAAGCCCTATCTGCCCCCCTCCCCTCGATATCTGCCTGTATCACGTGGTATCAAAGTAAAAGACAGTATCTATCTATGTCGTTGGCAAATATTAGAACTACCTAGTCATTTTACAGAATGCTGCTGCATTTTACAAACATTGGGCATTCTGTAATATTATAATAGTGGCAAATTATAGAACGCATACCTCTTCTCAATGAGCAACGCAAAACAAAATAATGGAGCTGAATGATGTATTATACTGATCACAAATGGCTTGAAATACAATATAAATAATATTATTATGTATATTAAAGTTGATATATTAAAATTAGTAATTGAAATTACTTTATTCATTCACTAACCCCACTAATTTCGCAGAATTGGAATTGTTTTCATTATTTTCTTCGCAAACAGCTGTAGATTACGCCGCCCATTTTTGTTATTTTGACACAAAACTCCTTTTGGCATTTTACAAGTTGTCATTGGCATATTGCAAAACAGCGAGCGTTTGTAAAATGCCAATGCATTCTGTAAAATGACGAGTTCTACGATTTGCCGACGACATCTAATATCGCGGTATATAGCGACCTCTCGCAAGGGAGGAATTATCGATATTGAAAATTTTAATAAAATACCAATTAAACTATTATCGAAAAACTCTCGTGACTCGTACCATACTTTTCTCGCAGCGCGATTTTCATATCTATAGCAGACTTAGTGAGAAACAGTAACATTAATTAAACAACAGTATATTCTCGTAAACTCCCTCTAATGCTGTTAAGTACAGTAAAATTGTGCTGTATTTCATTATAGACACTGCCTGATCTGTTGGTGACGTTTTTATGTTATCTATGTCGTCTAGCAGTGGACGTCTTTCGGCTAAAATGATGATGATCTTCAAAACGTCTCATTTCATCGTCTTATCGATAAAACGCCGCATATATCCATGAGAATCCTTGTTGACGACGACGCGACCGCAGCAGCGATATGTGGCGATATGGCGCGCGGCAACTTTAATTGCTTGTTAGCAGCCGGGCGGGGCGGTGCGCGGCGTTAGCAAGAGATGTTAGTTTGATGCGCTTCTGTTGCCATTATCGAGATAAGTTAGGTATGTATGTCGTGCAAACTACTCGACGGTGAAGTCAAAGTCAAAGCCAAAGTCAAAAAGTTTCTACAAATCTCTTTTCGACGTCGAGACGAGTTCACAATTTGGCTGTCTTCTGTGGAGAAGAACTCGCCGGAAGAAACTTCACAGGAGTCTTGCATCTTTTCAAAATATTTTTACAAAATTATAAATTATTATCTTATACAATTTTATACAATGAATGTGAAGGAAAACATCGTGGAACTTGCACACATCTGTGAAGAAATAATAAGGTTGTGTGTGAAGTTAGAGAATCTGACGGTAGAATCTCCAGATCTTCTGTTGGAAATTTGACTAGAGGTGTACCTCAAGGATCCATTTTGGGGCCTATCCTTTTTATTTTGTACTCAGCGGATATTACGCAGCAAATCAAACATTGCAATTATCATTTGTATGCAGATGATGTACAAATTTACATCCATACTAACTTAGAAGATCTATCATCTGCACTTGCAAAGTTAAACGCTGATCTTGATTCCATAGCACAGTGGTCTGGTCGTAACGCATTAATACTTAATCCTACAAAGTCGAAGCTTATGATACTTGGCTCTAAAAAGCAAATATCTAACGTAGAACTGCAGGACCCTCAAGTAAATATACTTGGATCACCGGTTGAAAGAGTTTCTCAGGCCAGAAATCTGGGTATCCTTATGGACAGTAGGCTAAGATTTGAAAATCATATCTCAAACATTGCTCGTAGTTGTCTGTTTCGTTTAAAAGTCTTGTACAAAATCCAAGGTCTGCTCAGTGAGGAAGTTAGAAACAAAATATGTGAATCTCTTATCTTGTCCAGAGTCAATTATGCTGATACTGTTATAGGATCATGTCTACTTTCGAGTTCAAAACGTATATACAAAGAATTCAGAATGCCTGTATGAGATTCATATATAAAGTTCCTCCCAGATCGCACATATCTCCACTAATAAATGACTTAAACATTTTAAATATGGATTCTAGGAGAAAACTACATTTCGCAAACTTTTTGTACTCTATAGTAAAATTCAAAAAACCATCGTACCTGTATTCTAAATTAACATGGGCAAGTTATTCATTTAATTCTCGTAGGAAAGACAGTTTTTTATTAGTTACACCATTTCATAAGACAAGGGCTTTTGAGGGAAGTTTTCGATATCAAGCTTCCAAATGTTGGAACAATCTACCACCTCCTCTTAGAAAACCTATCTCAAAACTTGTATTCAGAGATCACCTAAAAAATCTACTTTTAAAAAACCAACAGTTGCCTTGATATCGAAGATTTCTAAACATATTGCCGTTAATAAAATAACCTTAGGATAACACATAAAAACATATAACTAAGTATTTATTTATAGTCATACATTTTCATAAGTTTATAGATACCCACTTATACTACTATGAAACCATATATTATTACCGATATATTTATTTACATATATTTAATATTTGCAAATTATGTATTACAATGTATAGTATACACATATAAATATATATTATTATGTATCTGATTAATATGAGATTTTAACTCGCCATCTAGGTGACCCCTTCTCTTGGGATCTGGTTGACGAATGGGCTCGACTGAAAAACAGCGTCTATCTCTCATGAGGTAGACATAATGCTGAGTCGTGACCCTTTCACTGTTGTGCCCTATTGCATACTATAGTGTAATTACATAATTAAGTTTGTGTCTACATTTTAGTATGTGTTCCGTCACAGCAGAATGAATAAATGAGTTTTCTTTCTTTCTTTCTTTCTTTTGAAGTCGGAGTCGGAGTTGCAATGTACATAAAAATTTAATAAATATTTCTGATTCCTGATCTTAATGTTGTACGATTTGGAAATTGGACTTGTTTCAAAAAGTCTCAAATCTTGACTAATCTTAAGATTTAATGCAACTTGGAGCCGGGTTATATTTCACTGATACCACAGAGCTTAGAATGGCTAATGCGCGCGGGGACAATTCCATGCCAAGTGCAGAATATACTGAACCGAGCGGGTCGAGCAAAGACACCGATTGATATTGATTTCTTTAGTTTATTACTCCCGAAAAGAAAAGCGTTTAGAACGAAGCAAAAAAGGTTGAGACAGCTGTTTTGTTTCTCGGACTTTGGCGAAAGTGCAAAGTAAATAAAGTGAAACGTATCGATCAGCGAGGTCGAGGTCATTGCTTCTGGCGAGCGGGGACAAAGAATCCAGCCGGCTCTCTCTCTGATAGGTATTTGTTTAGTATTAAAGTAGGTGTATCATAGTTGGTGCGACCACAGAACACGGAGAGGACAGAAGCTAAACCTCACACAGAGAGAGCAACACACACATAAACAATTAACGGATTGAATACGACAGACGCAGTTCTTGGAGTTATATGGGCAGTAAATACATATATACAGATATTTTTTATGAAAACATATTGTCAGTCTTCATCTTAGCCGAAAGACGTCGACTGCTGGACAATGATCGGTCCTGCGCTACCCGCATCCAGCACCGGCGTAAGAATTTAACATTACATAACCATCAAATAAGATCACAAAGTATTACGTGGTCCCTTGCGTATTTGAATTTACTGTCTCATTTGTTGTTGTTAAAATAGCAATAGAAAACACACTTCCTGAGAATTTTCAGCAAGTTGATTGAAAGTTATATTAGGGTCCTATTGAGACCTATAAGAATGACATATCATACAGGCATGTGTTTTACCTCTGTACTTTCAATATTGTGGTTCGCCGCTCTCAATAGCGCCCCCTCCCGCGCCCCGTACAACGACCCCCGCGGCTTTGCGCCAATCTTCCTAATCATACCTTATTTACAATTTAAACTAGGCGCTGCGCTGTACAAAGCACGTTCCTAAGTTATTAGCATAAAAACAATGATTTATCTGGAAGGAAAATTGAGTCATAAATCATGGATATTAAAGTCTAGCTGGTGGGCTGATTAAGTCGGAAACAACTAAAAAAAACATATACTTGAGTGTGCTTGAGGTGTTCTATAATATGGAATTTCTTTGACGTGTTTTTGTATTGAGAAAATAACACATTGTGTAAGTAAGTTTTCAATAATAGATAAATTAACTTCAAAAGAAGTAGGATGAAGAGCTAAGACTAAGATACTGTCACGAACTTGCCAGAAAGTTCGAGAGATCGCTACTCAAATTCGATATAAGTACATCTATACAACTATAAAGGATGGGAAATTCCAATTGCATCAACAGAGGGATCACGGTGCAAACGAAGATGGACTTTCTGTCAACGCCGCAAGGCACAAAATCACCTAAGCAAGCCACTTGTTTACTCGAATTTGGTGACCTCGCGCGCCCATTGTTCTGTGACAAGTATTGTCTGAGAACAAAGGAAATGTTCTAGTAATTTCCCGATTACGTGATTACAATGGGATTACTCCAGAAATCAAGCATCGCGTAAACAACCCATTGTTTCGTGAGGGGTATATAAACGCCCGAGACGACGGCCAACGCCAGTTCATTTCTGAGCTACGGAAGCGATCTCAACAAGCGATCTACAAGCGATCAGTGGAAGAAACCTGCGACTAAAGCGATACCTACGGACTACGAGCGACTCTGTGATTTGGCTACAACGTGATTGGAGTGATTAGTTGAAGACATCTGCGAACTCAGCGTGACCAACGGACTACGAGCGACTCTGCGATTTGGCTACAGTTGTGATTGGACCTGCGACCTGTTTATCGTCGAATAAATTCTCAAATCAAGTTATTCGGCTTTTCTTACAAATCCCGAACCCCACATCCGTAACAATACTTTATAAAACTCATTAATTAAAAAATTAAAGCGATAAAGAAATGATAAATGAAAACTGAAGCGAACATTTTCTTTTAAAAATATCTCGAAAAGCCACTTAACATTATCTCGACCGTGGAATAAAAAGCGGCCATCTGAGAAGAGTTGTTCGGAGAAACCGTGACGTTATCTCGCGATAAATAAAATGAAGCGTCTAGAGGGGCCTGGGGGCTGGGCGGGGGGTTGCTTGTTTTTTTTTTTAAATGACCTATGCTTGAGTCGAAAAGGTACGACGGATCAAGCTTCACCGGACTTGAAAAGTAGGCTGTTCATTATTGCTAGCCTTTGACCGCTTAGCTTGGGGATTACAGTTGTTGTTAGTTACATATTTAAACGCTACTGTTCGTCCATTCCCTGAATTATCTAAGTATGTTAAGTACGAAATCCATGGGAGAGATGGGTTGGCCTAGTCCATACTAATATTGTAAATGCGAGCGTGTTTGTTTTTTTGTTATTCTCTGAAATCACAACAGAACATCGGTATAGTGTGAATTTTTGTTCGAAGATAGTTTAGTGGCTGAAGAATGACATAGGCTACTTTTTACCGCGGGATAATATCTCATTTCCATGGTGTCTGTGCGAAGTCTGCAGTTCAAAAGTTCAAATCCTGAAGGTTTCATCTTCTATTTTCCTAAGAGCCAAGCGCCAAATGGGCCATAGATCCAGCTGCCGCCAGCACACGCGTGACGTCACACGCTGCCTGCGACGATATCTATGGCTCTTCTAACTGGCTACTCACAAACAAACCAGTTACTCTTCACTAGAACATAATCCTGGCTCTTTTCCATATTGATAAAAAATTAACTTTGAAAATGAAAAAGCTTTTTGGATTTTGTTTAGTACTCGTAGGGAGGTTTGTAGTTTGGTTGTTTTTGATCGCTGAGTGTGTTTAGTAGAATTAATTAATCTAATACTGATTCATTATTGCTAGCAAAATACAATATTAATTAGGGACCTTCTTTTCTACCTTAAATGTAATGGAGGTAAGATATTTTTTTGATTAATTTGTAAATTAGCTCTTATTCAACGAAGGAATTAAAATAGAATATTTAGCGAGGCTCGTTAGACTTGACGCATTCTAGATTAAAAATACTGAGCATAAATTAAGCTATAAATTAAATGCTATTATGCCTCCAGGAATGGTGTATTAATTATTTTGCAAAATGACGACCCTACTCTACCCTTCGGGAATATCGCGTAACCTGTCGCTACGAGCTACGAGCTACGAGCTACGCGCTACGGCGTAGACTTCCGTAGACAAGTTATATTATAATGGGTTATAATATAAGAATGGGAATATTGATTCACACTAATACGGTGTATAGATATACTATCGTAAATGCTATTTCGCGAAATATTGACTTTGTTCCTAATTAGTCTATTAATAAATAAAAAATAATTAATAAAAAAATAACACATATTTTTAGTTACTTTGTCTGTTTATTTGTTACGTTTTACGCCTAAAAACCTGAATGGTGATAAAAACATAGAGTTGTGTGGTCACCATCATCATCATTTCACGATAATTAGTACCAAAGTACATTATGTCTTAAAAGAAAAACTGAAACCTATAATAGTATAGTGCATACGTGCATGCTGGCTGCATAATTATGCTTCTGGACATATTGTTGACCTTGAGAGCGCCCGTATTTCGTAGAGGTAGGGTAGGGGTGAATTTTGTAGTGCGAATGTCCAACCGCATGTGCTGGCTACTGTACATTATTATATTTGTCTTCGATACGTACATTGTTGTTTAATAATCTGTGTCGGTGGCCGGTGCCGTCTGCTCGCGCTAATTCCCGCCATTGTCTCGTGATTGTCTCGCCGCGCTCGTAAAACCGAACTGGCTCGCGGTAGGGTTGCCTGCTTCATTACTGGTCTTTATGTCTTTAGTAAGTAGGTAACACTTTATTAAAACACATTAAAAATATGCTTAAGATTGTACTTGTCAACTGCACATTATTGTCATTTTACTATACAAAATTTTATGGTTGCGTCAATCACGTTTAAGATTTTGGTAATCTGGTGCAAAATATATATTTTTTATTTTCCCACTTTTGGCCAAGGCTTTTCCTCTTTCCATCTACCGCTCTATAATATAAGTATTGTAATTAACTTAGAAGTAAATAGCTTTTTAAACTTAAATGTTTATTTTGCTTAAAATATTAAGCCTTGTTCAATATTTCCTTCTCTAGGACATACAAGTTTTTTTTATCTGCGTATCGCCAGCCCTAAGGCCAGCCGCCTGCGCAGGGCTGTCGCTCGCCGACCAGCAGGGGCACTCCGATGATCGTGTTGACCTGCGATGAGTACTAAAAGCACTGGACGTTAAATTCATAGCGCTATCAACTCTACTCCCACGACATTCGGCTTAATATTGGAAAGAGAGTTTTGTTTTATGCTTCTTTTAGAAAGTCTTATGAGAGATAAAGCAGAAGACGAAACTAATCATGAACACTTAATACTGCAGAACAAACAAAGTGATCAAAAGGTATATTTTGTGATTAGCTAGTTGACGAGCACGAAGCGTCCCCGTTTCTGCTTGGGCTTTTGCATATATCCATCTGACTATATTTCTGTCCTCCCCTACGTCAGCAAAGCAATCTTGGTTAAGGGTGTTCAGCTACATCGGACAAAGAATCAATTAAAGGAAGAGGGAAAAGCCATATCTTGAACAGCGCTGGCGAATAGAGGATTGGTAAATTCATAATGTTATCAGTTGATCTCTCATCAGTAGATCACTCAAACATGCAAGGAATAAAAACAAGATCGGTTGTTCAATTGAACAGTATGGCCCCGTCCTTAGCCCGGCCCCGTAGCCGCCCGCGCCTCGTCTTGTCAGCAAACAGCCCCTTCATCTGCCGCGTCAACGCAACGCGCGACGTGTAAACATCCGCGCCTTCATCATTCGCGGGGACAGTACAGTACCCTCACGTCCACCACCGGCGTCGATTGAGCTACATGTATATTAACGGAAGTGTTTGAGCCTGCTAGACTTGGCGCAGTGCCCTTGAGGTAATTCATGGCAGTCATCAGTTTGGTTAAGTTATGTGGTAAAGACTGTGTGTCATATTGTATTTCAGTACATATGCCTGAAAATTATTACAGAATACATAATATATTACCTTTTCATATTAGTGAAAACAAGCCACTAATTAATAAAGTTATTAAGAAAAATGTGAGTTGAACTCATAGTATTATTTATTTTGGTGCCGTGCGACTTATTTGATAAATGTTTGTTTGGCTAGGTCAAAGCACTATGGAATCATTACGATTTCAAACTTGAGCTTAAGATAATATCGCTCTATTGAACACAGAGCTGCTCTTCTGGCATTCTGTCAAAAATAAATTTCTTATTTTTGAAAGACAATGTTTAGAAAAGTTAACAGAAAAATAAACTTGAGAGCTTTGGAGTTATGTTTACGAGTGATCGCCGGAATAACTCGTGTTTGTTATCCCTCTTTGTTTTTAACTCATAATTTCAGAATCGACTCTTCTACAACTCTTCAAAATAAAAGATAAATTGGCTGTAAAAACAATCGGTGGATGCGGAAAACGCGTAGTTGGTTCGTAGTGTTTTCCTGGGTTATATTGTATGTGTTGACCACTGTGTGGACTGCTAACTCTGTGCTTATATTGTATGTGTTATAATGTTTGTTTGTACGGTGACGTTTATAAGTCCTGTCATATTTACGTGTATTTAAACTTTAAATTAACTATTATTCAAAAAGCTTCTAGGGGAAATCATTTGCAGTTAAATTTTGAGTCCCGTGTACTGTATTTGTAGCACACAAAAATAATAACAACAAGCCTTTAGAAAAAAATAATAATTTAAAGAATAAAAACACATATTAGTAAGTTATTATACGTATGATATATGGCTCGGCACTGAATAACATTCACGATGCTGATGCCGACCAAAACTTTACGGGCAATCGTAGGCGTAGGGCGTAGCGTAGGTGAAGGCATACGACAAATTTTCCTAAATCGATAGCTGTGTTACAATCGCATCTTCTATTCTTTGGACGAACGGTTTATGTAGAAAGTGAGATTAGGTGGCATTAAACTCTCAGCTGTAGTATCCGACATGAGCTGAGACATTTCCTTTTGCCTAGATAGCGAACTTCTTTGTAATAATATATTTAAAAGTTTTATTTGTAAAAAAATTTGAAATTGCGTTGAACCGACGGCCGTTGGGGCAGAAAGATTCTTGAATGGCGGCCGCGCGGCGGAAGACGTAGTATGGGCAGGCCCCCCACGAGGTGGACTGACGATCTGGTGAGGGTCGCGGGCCAAGGAAGACCGATAATTGTGGAGATCCTTGGGGGCCTTTGTCCAGCAGTGGACGTCTTTCGGCTGAGATGATGATGATGATGTGATGTAATTTAGGCAACAAAATTGATTCTGATTCAGACTTAAAATGTATAGTCTCAGTAAAGTTGTTAAGAGCGAAGCAGTGACGTGTCTTCATGAGTACTGCTTGTGTTTCCCCGATAATCCGCTCGAGCTGGCGCGGCCTTCCCTCACTGTCTACTAGTAGCAGCGTCCAGGCCCCAGATAGCTAGCTTAGCTTCTTTATGCTCATTTCGGTGGGTTTTTAGTTTTGAGAGATAAAGTTGTTTACACGATTGACCTACTTTAAAATATACTTATCCCACTGCAGTGCTTGTTTTTGACTTTTTATGTGTAGCTTAAGTTTTTTTTCGCAATAAATACCTTATAAAATTTATGAGCATTACGTAATGAACACATTCAGCCGTTCAGACCTGAACAAACAGACTGGCAAGAAAAAACATCTTAATTTCCATTTAATTTCCCAATTGAAGGGCCCAGTTGCACAAGTACCTAAGTCCAAAAAATGAGGTTTTCAAAAACTGACAATAAAAATTAAAAATGGATCTGGAAATATTTCTGTACATTATATGAATTAAAAGAAACTTCTGTATATTAGTTTTACAATCAGCCTTTATTTTGACATAGAGAATTGCTATGAATTGCTTAAACTTTTTCAGATAATCAACAATTTTTATCATGGACTTATATAAAAATCGATGGACTTAGTCCCTTCTAACGAGTTTTTTAAGGACTAAGGCACTTTAGTTAAATTTTAATTGGACTTATATCTAAATTACTTAATACTAATGGACTTGAGGATTTTATATATTTATTTGGATTGTTTCACTCCTTGTCATCTTCAGAATTAAAGTCTTCTATCTCACTTGGCACAGTATTTTCATCAATATTCAATATATCAGAATAAAAATATCTTTCTTCTTCATCGACGAACTGAAGCAAGTGTTTGATGTCTTTTATCTTTCCAGGTTTTAACATCAATGGCGCATTATATGCATTTTCAGGTTCAGACCTTATATGTCTTGGGACCCCAACACGATAAAACGTAAATGGTTTAAAAGGACCTGTCATCGTGCTTCGCTGTGATGGTCGATTAAGTTTGCTGAATTTAACTTCGCGACAAGCGGATATGCCAGGAACGGGCTTCACATAGTCATCATACAATTTCTTGTAATCTTTTACTTTTACTGTTCTCTCGTCTCCGTCTTCATTTTTTCTGAGATTTCTTTCCATGAACACAATGTCGAAGGGTTTGTTTAACCGGCAAGTTTTGATCAAATCTACATAATATTCGGGTGTGTATATGGTTTGTTCTCTAATCCTTCTTTTCTCAATCTGGGCAAATCTCTATCAATGGGCATCATAGAATGGCCTGGAATGGGATATATTATCGACACATTCTCAAAGATGCCTTGATTGCAAAGTTGATCAAGGAACGCAAATAAATACTTATTTTTATTTTGGCTGAAACAATTATCACAATATATATTTAACTTGGTATGTATAGGATTTTTGCTGTATTTTATGTAATCATTTAGAGCAGTGATCACCTCATTAGGGCCTTTATGAGCATAATTTTCCGTATACAAATACATCGTTGCTGTCCCTTCTTTTATATTGTGTATACCAAAATTATGTAACCACAGTTGTCTTCGATAATATTCATCCTGGACATTGGTGACAGGAAGTGGCAATTTTTTTTGGTAGTCAAAGCAAATCGAAAGAACATGGTCATCTGTATTTGTCTCACTAAATTTGAGTTTATCGAAAAATGTTTCAGCTTTTCTGAGATGCAATTCTTTTTCAACTTTAAGCTGCTTGGCTTTGTCTTCATCTTTTGCCAGTTCTGCAGATTTTATGTCAACGATATATTTTTCACAGACATTACAGATATCTTTTCTTGGGGATCCGAAAGAAATGTTAAAATCGTGATTGAAAATTTCTCTAAATTTTTCATACTTTAAAATATTCTTCAAATCCGGATATATTGTCAAAAATTGTCTATGTAATTTTGCAATACTCAATGAAGCTGGAACATATTTGCGGTGCTTATTATCTGTTCTAGAATAATGGGAAGCTTGTGTGGGTAAGCTAGATATAAAATTGTGAACTTTGTCGATTGTCTCTTTCGTGATTGATTTAGGGTGATTGTTGTGTTTCCCCCTTCCATCCTCAATATCTTTATGTTTTTGTAATACCTTTTTCTTCAAACGTTCACGTTTTATTCCATGAATGGCTAAGAATGCTGAAGCACAAAGTGTAACGCTTTTGTTACCAAAATTTAACATATAAGAAAATAATCGCCTTGGTCTTGCATATTTATTTCGTGGTCTGAATCTTTTAGCCATTTCCTCTTTAATACATCCTTGTAAATAAATGTTTTGTTCGGTATGAGTTGACAGGTTAATAAATTTTTCGAAAACTTTTTGGGCTTCAATATTATTGATTTTTGTATTACATTTGCATCGACAATTCGGTATTTCTCTTCTTGTGTGATCTTTTAGCTTCTCTGCTTTATTTTTGTTTCTTGTCCATAATTTCGGTGTCTTTTTTTTCTTCTTACCTTTGATATTTTTTTCAACGTGTTCAGTATCGGTGTCATCTACTTCTTCTATAACTCCGGTTTCAGGATTGAGTAATTTACGCTTTGATAAAGCTGGTCGTAAAACTTTGGGTACATCCAGAACATCTTCTAAGGCCCCTGTTTCAGGGTTTATTAACTTTCGTTTTAAAGATGTTGAGTTATTCTCAAAAGTTTCTAGTTCTCTACCAACTAGATTGTTGAAATCGTTGCACTCTAAATCAACCATTTCATGGGATTTGGTTTTAGTGATTTGTGACGATTCTAAAAATCCTGTTGCAGGGTCAATTAACTGCCAATTATCTTGCAATGGTATCTTAATAATTTGTGATGGTTCCAAAAGTCCAGACTCTGGGTTAACATTCTCACAGCCAGAGTTTTGTTCTTGTAAATTGCGTTTTGGGTCACTGGCAACCAGCGGTATATCACTCGTATTCTGTAAAATAGACTCAGATCTTGTGCTGGAATTGGTTGATTCTAGTTCCAATACCAGACTATTTTCAACCAAATGTGATTCATTTATGGATTGTACAGATTCTCTGTCCTCCGATGAAACCTGGTCAGGTTTAAGCTTGATTGATGAATTCAGAATTTTATATCCCCTGTCATTATATGTTTTAGAGGATGAGGGCTGTGGAATATACTCAGTCAAAATTTTATTACGTTGAATTTTTTTTGTTACAAGTTTTTTGTTTAAAACTATTACTCGATCTTTTGTTTTGAGGGTATCTTTGTTTAAACTTTTGGTTTTTTTATTTGTAGCAGATGATGTCTTCGCCCGCAGTAGTTTTAGACCTGAATCCACATTTTGTTTTGAAAATGCACTTGTATTTTCTTGGTGCGAGGTTTTTTCGTTTAATTTTGATGTTTCACCGGCTTTTGAAATAATTTTTGCCTCTTTGCTCATATAAACAGGACTCCAATCTGATCCAGATGAGTCTGAACCGGTTGCTGGGTCAAATAGGCCGCTTTTTTCCATTACCCTACCATGTAACAATAAAAAACATAATTAAATTTGTGGACAATAATATAAAAAATCACCTATTTATAAAAATGAAGCACATACCTTTTCAGCTTATCTTCTGCATCTGACTGCATGTTTAAAGAACATAACTTCACCAGTAGAATGAGACTTCAACAAACAAACTTCAAGAAAAACTTTTGGGTTCGAAAAAAAACAGTAGAAGTTTTTGAGGTTATATTTTAGTTTTTAAAAGTATTGCCAGTTTAAGAAGCAGTTTTATTCCCAATCAGTTGGACTTAGTTACTGTTTCAAACAAAATTACTACAAATAGTCATTTTTTACATAAAACTGGCTGGACTTAGGTATTTTTTGGTAACTTAGGGACTTATTGATGCATAAATTACGAATTAAAAAAAAAAAACTCATTTCATTTCTGGACGTAGATACTTTTAACAAAAAAACAAAAAATATAGTCATATGTATTTTGACGTGCTCTATCCATTAGTTCTATAGGACAAAAAAGTACCTATGTGGACTTAGGTACTTGTGCAACTGGGCCCTTCAATTATGACGAGAAAAGGGATCGTAAAAACTCCAAAACAGTGAATAATAATTAAACTTTCTTTTTTATGCTATGGATACTACTAAATACTTCAACTGTATCATGTACCTACTACATTGTCCTTTAAAGTTGAGTATAAGAGGACAGTAGGTGGTCGTACATTCTGTCCTAGGATCGTTCCCGCGCTAATGTGGCCGTTACCGCCGACCGGCCGAGTCAGCAGCGATCGTAAAAACAATTCATGGGATATTAATAGCCCATAGCGCCCTCACAAACTTTCAACAGAGTCGCCAACCTACGACTTATTTTGTAAGCACTTTTCAAAATCGAAGGACCTGTCTTTGTCTAGAATCGAAGTAATTTAACTACATACTAGAAAAGCCACTAACAGTCCACAGCTGGACTGAGGCATTTTGGTAGGGAGGTGCTGCCATCATAGAAGTAGATTTTTTTTTAATGCTTCATCCATCCGTTGTTCAAGCAGATTGGAAATCGCATTTGTTGTTGATCATTAATAAATAAATAAATAAATAACAACAACACGGACGCTGCTGGAGGCCTGTTACTGTTATCGATTTGTGTAGAAATATCTTTTCACATTATATTCACATTGGTCAGATCAGATTTTTACATAAAACTCTGCGTTATATTACTTATTCTCCTCCTGTGAAGACAAGACCCTCAATTGCTCCTCAACAGAACTTGTTTTTTGCCACTATGCCTGACATAGACACGTTCAAAGCAAACTTGAACTGTTTTATTACTTTTTCATACGGTTTCTAAAATAAATGTTAAAAGGCGTGCATAAAGTGTGCTATAAACACTCACAGCGTGTGTAGCGAGGGTAGCGTCGGTAGCGCGCCTTCGCCCAGCTCCGTCAGCAAGTTGCCGCCCAGCTCGCTGCAAACAAATAAACAATCAATCAGGGAAAAGAAAAAGTTACAAGTTATAAGGAGTTTAGATGTTCATTGGTTAGCCAATTAGTCTCAAAATATGAATTATTACATTTTTGTCATATCGACTACGCAATGTAAGACGAATTTTATAACTGTAAATGGACTGTTGTAGCTTCGTGAAACGGAGCCTGTTTTTGGTGAAGCTGACGGCTTCGAATTAAAAAAGTCTTAGCTATGGCATTCTAAAAGGGATATAGTGAAATAATAAAAAATCTTTGTGCGGTTGGTTATATGTTCCAAAAAAGGAAAAAGTATGCACGTTTATTTTAATTTATTATTCCACTACATTTATTTTAAGGTTTTAAATTGTCATGCCATTTATTATGTCCACACATAAATATAAATTGTGTTTGTAATTCCGTCAACCCACGCAGTTTTTCTTTCAAACAAGGAAAATATCAATCATCCGTTTCAACGTTTACAAAGTCATACCAGTCATACAAATGAGACATAAAATGTAACATCTAGGTAACATGATTTTAAAATGGGAACGCGTTAATATTTATAGGTACAGACATCTTCTAAATGCTCTAATTGTCTTCATATCTCATTTTTATAGGTCACTTAATAGTGTATTGCGCGCTCTAGATAGAGCTGTCACTCAGAACGAATCTTCAAACGATTCACAGTCTGCCAACTTGAAAAGAAGTGGCGCAAATCACACTTATCAAGTGTTATACAATGGTTATACATTGCAAGTTTAAAGAGCGTTTCGCGTGTTATAATCCATTCACAACGGTCAATGAATGCATAATATTGTGATAGTTTTTATGGCGTGTAGAGGTGTTGACAAAGCCCGTCTGCAGGGTATAATATGACGACAAACAGACGCCCGCCCACCGGCGGCGCTCCATTCAGCTTCAGAATTATTGTTACTAGTTATTGCAACACGCAACGAAACTATCTGGATTATCTTAATCGCGTTATGTCAAACATTTTAGCGCGGCTCGTTTGTTTCAAGCTAAAACGTGGATTCATTAGGACGCTCCTTTAAAGCTTAGGGTTCACGCGAGCGGGTATTCAAGCGTTACTCAGTCTGTACTTTTTTAAATGAACGATACGCAATTGCCATAGTCCGATTTTTACACAGGAGAGTTACTTTAAAATTTACAAGTACAATTTGATATTTATTGCCGTAGCCCATCAGTCTGTCTGTTATACATCTGTCTATCTGTTAATAAAGTACATCTGCCTGTTGTCATCTTATATTGTCATCTTTTTCATATTATTTGTACTTTTAATTCGTGCACAATAGAAAAATACTACTTACATTATAAACGCAAAAGTCTGTGAGGATGGATGTATGGATGTTTGTTACTATCTTACACAAAATTACTGAATAAATTTTAATGAAACTTTACATTATACACTAGAATAACATAGGCTATCTTTTACCGCAGAAAAATCCCTCATTCGCACGGTAAAAACTGTTAACGTGGCTTTTAATATAAGTGAAATATAAATCTGTAACTATTTGTTTTAAATTACGATTTCACTCTTCGCAATTACGACCGGGACAAAATATCTGGATCAGCATCACTCAAACTAAGTAGTGTGAACAGTAAAAGTGGGCTGGAAAGATCTAAATCTCGATATCAAACGATCTCGTGCACGAGCTCGGTTATCGTCAAGAACTCTCGCGCAAGATTTATGCGCGTTCTTCGCTAGATATTTATTATAAAGAAATGTCGCTGCAAGATATAAATCTCGGCGGCTATTTGCGGCGCAGACGCCGGTTTCGTAAATGACGCGACTGCATCTGCTGCGTGCCCTAAATATTCAGCTAATCATAATAACAATATGGAAAATTTAGCTTTGAAACAAAATTTTACCATTCGGCCAGAGATTTTTATCAAAGCGATAAAAAAATATAGATATTTTAAAGATATTTTAATTTCTGTAAGAAACTATCACCCGTAAAACCACATTCATAAGAGTAAATTTTATAAAGCAGGCAGGTCTATTCCTCGAGCTACAAACCTCTAAGTACTTTGTAAAATATCTATGAGGAAAGTTGCGAGCCGTGGCTTTCGGTATATTCGTATTAGTTGTATAAAATACCAAAGATGTTGCTTTCCGGCCTTTGGCGGAAATCTTGTATCGATCAATGTTGTATACAGATTCAAAGTAAATCACAATTTTGAGTAAACCAATCTGCTCTAAGCGCGACCCAAATCCCCATTATCTCATAATCTGGTTCGCTTTGATGAGGCGCTCCGCTCCCTTCATAAGCACCGCCGCTGTATCACGTGATCGATGGCGGTTCGCGGACGATCATTAGCATTGCTCATAAACACCCTCCCCTCCTGGCGGTCTAGCCCCGCATCCCCCCCCTGATCGTATCTACATGGGTATACATACAATCCTGGTTTAACTAAAGGCGCAAAGGGTTATATCAGTGGTTTAAGAACCACTCCAACCGGTGGTCCATAGAGGCATTCCAACTAGTCGACACAATGCGAACCGCTTATTTTTTGCGAAATCATAAATAAATAAGTGGTAGTCGTAAAATTATGCGTGTTTTATTTAAAGATATTATATAAACAACTCTTTATTTATTTATATTTAGGTACCGTATATTACTAATTTAACCAACTGGGTGGTCCCTGTCAAGACAAAAAAATTGTAAAGTGGTCCCTCGTGCCTAAAAGTTTAAGAACAACAGAGACAGTTTTTGTTTACTGATTCATAATATTATTTTTAATTGACTCAATCTACATAATATGAATTTATCAATCTACATAATATTAATTAGGATTGGTAGGTTTCAGAAAGTTCCGCTTTATGTAGGTACTTAATTTTGTGAATGCCTTCGAGATATAAAATACTATTTTAGTATTTTTTTAAATTGACATCTTGTGAAAGCTGATCTTTTAAACATTTTTAGAAATTATCCATTAAATTTATCCTGTAGACTAAGCATGTAGAATAAAAGCCAAATAAAAGTACAGGCTATTCAAAAGGTGTCTAGCAGTGGACTGCCATAACTTCTGTGGGGGTCTTAGAAGGCAAGTTAAGGAATATCCCCAGGGAAAGGGGAAGCAGCATTTACCTGTGTTTGCAAAATACCTACACACATAAAAAAACAGGACAGCAATAGACTGCTGATTTTTTACTATAGGTATAGTAAGCTCAGCACGTTTCGCTCGAGAAGCTCAAGAAGGTATCAAAATGCGACAAATTGACAAAAGTCACAGTAGTTCTGTCACTAAGTCGTTTCAATTCAACACGATATTATTGCGCGCAGCAGCGTGGTTTGCCCGACTACAGCTTGCACCGAGCCCGCAGCCGCGCGCCGCCCGCGGCGGACGGACGACGACGACGCGACGCGACGCTCGCAAAACTTTTGGGTACGAGCGAGTATTTTAAGGAGCGCTTCATTCCATTCAGCAGCAACTAGCTTATACACTCCGACATATTTGTATTTCCGAATTCCACGCTCCCGGCAAGTAAGTGGCAACACCGGCCATACATTACATTACATTTGACCTAATTTAAGTGCACCCAATGACCCTTTCTGACAAATAAGATGTGCGAATTCGCAAGTTTTATAACATTTATCGATATACATACATATATTATGTCGTCAGCAAATTACATAACTCTCCTTTTTTACAAAACGTTTCGGCTTTTTCAAACGCTCGACATTTTGAAATATGAAATTGCTTTACAATACAATTTGCCGGTGTCAGATATAGTAAGTAAGTAAGTAAGTAAGTAAAATATTTATTTCCTTTACAAATATAAGATCGGGTATACAATAGTGATAGCCTAGTTATAAGATAGTTATAATATTTGAAAAAGCTGGAGCCTAAACTAGGATACCCTGTGATTTAGGACTCCAGGCCTCCACTTAGGGTCAATCAAGATATTTTAATGTAGATAGTCAAAAATTATATAATCTATGAAAGGAAACAATTACAAAATTAGCAAAAGCAAGTGTATGTGTATGTCTGTGTGAGTGTGAGTTTGTGTGTGAATGTGTATTGTGTGTGTGTGTGCGTGAGTGTGTGTGTGTGTGTGTGTGTGTATGTGTTGTGTGTGTGTCAGTGAGTGTGGTTCCAGATCATTACGTGTATAAGTTTGATGTGAAAAGACCAAATTAAACAATAACTTCTAACATTTTTTCCGTTTTATCATAATTTAAAGTTAGCAGCCAAGAAACTACAACATTCTTACATTGGTAATAGTTCATAGGATATATCTTTTTTATTAAATTGCATTTATTATATAAATATGAGCCAAGGAATATAAAGTATTTTTTTGCAAAAGACGTCCTAATAGCCCTGCTATGACAGACAAGATCATGCCTTCTTTTATTGAGGGCATATGACGGATCATAGGTTAGGAGACTATGTTTTTTCATAATAGTATTGGCAATAAAGAGTTGTCTTACTGTAAGAACTTTGCATTCTTCATATAACTTGGAGGTTGGAAATAAGAATGGCCTAGAAGTTAAAACTTTTAAAACAGCACGTTGAGCAATCTCTAATTTCAATAATGCAGTTTTGTGAATCCCACCCCAGATAACTATACAATAAGAGAGAATGGACTGACACATCGCATAGTACACCATTTTTAAAATTTTAAGGTCAGCTGAATGTCTCAGCTTTTTGAAGATAAATATTAATTTTCTAGTTCGAGATGAAAGTAACTTAATGTGACTATGGAAGTTAAGATTTTGGTCTATATTTACTCCAAGATATTTTGTGGTTGGGACATTTGCAAGACAAGGACATGAACAGGGCAAATGTGGGACAGTTTGGCACGAGTGGGCTATCAAGTTAAGATCGTGTTTACGGGATTCTGTATTACGGATGGAGAACAAAATATAATTAGTTTTACTACTATTTATAGTGAGTAAATTTCCTGTAAGCCAACGCAAGACTGTATCCAGACCTTTTTGAGCAGTTTGAAAAAGTTCTTGTAAGGAATCTGCTTGGAATATCAGTGCTGTATCATCAGCGAAGGAAACGACTTTGCCATTTCGGAGAGGGATTTTACATAATTCGTTAATGAAAACCAAAAAAAGAGATGGCCCAAGGATGCTTCCTTGCGGAACGCCGTAAGTAACGGGTAAGTCGTCACTTACAACGTTGTCAATTTTAACAACTTGCCTACGATTTGATAGGTAGCTAGTAAATAGTTTTAATGACTGACCTCTGACTCCTAGCCTTTCCAATTTGTCTATTAGCAGTGGAATCGAGACCGTGTCAAAAGCCTTCGCAAGATCTAGAAATATAGACAGGCACTTTTTACCATCATCCAGATTAGTGACCACAAAATTAGTAAGATCATGAACCGTGTCAGCGGTTGACTTTTTAGTGCGAAAACCATATTGCTGAGGAGCAAGCAGATTGTTGGATTCAAGATAATTTATCAACCTTTTATTCATGATCCGTTCCAGTATCTTAGATAGAGATGGCAAGATAGAAATCGGTCGATAGTTAGAGACACGGTCTCGATCCCCTGCTTTGAAAATGGGTTTTATAACAGCTTTTTTAAAAACATCAGGAAAAATACCAGTGGCTAGGCATAGTTTGCAAACATGAGTAAGTGAAGGGACAATAACGTTTTTATATTTCTTTAAAAACCAGGAAGGGATACCATCCCAACCCGTAGCGCAGTTGTTTTTTAAGGTCATGATTGTATTTTCGATTTCGGTTTCATCCGTGTCAGTTTCATCCGATATAGTGAATCCATGAATCTTTCGATTACTAATATGATTGGTGTAATAAAAGCAATACGTATACTTCACAATAACAAACTTATTAAACTAAAAAAACAAAAGTATTTCCTCCAATATGACTAGGTTTTTTTTTTTGAGTTGTCCTATGCTTGTGTCGAAAAGGTACGACCAATCAAGCTTCACCGGACTTGTCTGACTAGGAATCGTTAATACTACAATACGATTATTATTACTCTTACTGTTCGATGCCGTTAAAAATCTTTTTTATTTCTCTAATCCACATCTTGCAAACTTCTGTTAGAAAGTAGGTCATTCATGACAATCGCTGCCATTAAAAATCTTTTTTATTTCTCTAATCCACATCTTGCAAACTTCTGTTAGAAAGTAGGTCATTCATGACAATCGCTAAATGATAAACATCTCACTTTCAAGCTGATTTGGTACTTTATGGGTAAGCCGATGGAACATAATTATCTTTGTTGTTTCTTTTTTTACTACACATTGTAGAGTTTACTATATGGCATATAATTTACGAATTGTTGTCGACTTGACTTCGTTGGAAAGACCCGGTTCATCATCAAGTATAAGCCCTTCTTAACATTATATTTTAGGTTCCAAGTACATCTTTTAAGATCTGAGATTCAAGTCAGGATGACCCAGTTCAAGATGTCCCTAAGTCCACTTAGGGACTTTAGGAACTGGCAGCACCACAATAAAAAGCAGCTCATTATCTATGGTTCTGTATATTTGAAATATTTGTAACATGTTCCTAAGTGGTAGTTTTAAAATAAATTCTATGCCCTAAGTCCACGTGATTCATTTCAAGAAGTCCCTTAGTCCTCAAGTCTATAGTTTTAGTTCTAAATGTCACTAAGTCCTTTGACATATACGCACGCTTAATAATAAAGTGAATCAAGGCAAAAATCAGGATTTCGTACTTTTTCTCATAAACTGAATCAACTACGCCCAAAGAATAAGTACATTCAATCGCCACGCCAATCGGAGCCATATTGCGGAATTGGCGGATCACCCGTCTCTTTATTACTAAAGCGCGCGTGATATGCGATTATGAGAAAGTGAATCAGTTGCCCTTGCACCGTCATAGGATAAAGGTAAATTTTACGTTGACACTGTAATAGAGAATAAAACAGGATTGATACGATATTTCAGAAAATACAGGCAATAAAGTTTTTGGTGAATATTTCTCATAATCCGAATAATTTTGAGTTGATTCTCTTTATTTGAAATAACGTAACTCTTTTTATATTACCGACATGGCTTTGATTCAGTTTAGTTTTAAAACGGGTCTGTTGTTGTGGGAATTATTACATTTTATTTCACTTTAGTTTTATTAATATAAGATACATTTTTAAATTATAAATTTTACGTCCTTTTTTTATTAAAAATAGTAATTGACGTATATAGCAACAGTATTTAATCCTCTTTAATATTTTCTATGATCAAAATAAGCGCAATGAATTTATAGTTAATTCCTTTTATTATTATGTTATTGTATTAAGTTATTTATAGATAGTTATTAATAAAACGTATATTTTCGTTAGATAACGGAACCAAAATTATTGAAAAATGGTGTCAGCAAGAAATTAAGCAAGATGCGATCAGTTGGTCGCACGTCGCAAACCATTACAAGAGCAGTTGATTAAATAATATAATCAAAATACTAAGGAAATTACATAAGAAATGTATTTTCGTTCGCTCCAGTATAAATGAATAAAATAAAAATAAACTTGATTACTCTTTCACAGTTTTACAATAATCTTAAATTAGGTTACAGTCCAATGTTTCTATGAGAGGCTGTGTCTGTATTATGCTCCGATTTCACGTAAAAGGCTGATCCCCTTACCTATATCTTGGAGAGTTGTGAAGACTGACATTTTAAAAATTAACAAACTAAGACGATCGGATTAAGGGTAACTTACCTTAAAAAAAAGTCAAAAAGTCAGAATCAAACTCAAAATAACTAATTTAAAGCAAAGCGCGGCTTTCCAACTTCTCTGCTATTAAATTTTCATATTACAGATTCATTTCCCATGTGCTCGATAGTTGTGTCAGGCACGAAAACTGCGTTTTTTATATTTATTATGAAAATAAAGTAGAAGTTAATAATTAAGTTATTTCGTTCCGAATAATAAAATCTAATATTGAGAAAAAATTATAGGATAAAGTATAATATTATAGGATTATTTGAAGTCTGTCCGTGACCGTTATTTGAAGTTTGGCCGTGTGGTACCGGCATAGAATAGTAACATCCCATCTCTTCCCGTGGGGGTCGTAAAAGGCGACCGAGGGATATATACCAGAAGACGGGCAACAGCGTCTTTCTGAGCACTCACCACATTACTGTTGATCGCCAGCCAACCCGCATGCCAAGCGTGGCGATTATGGCAACTATCCCCAACATGATAGACACAACAAAAACAAGGCCCCCAGTCCCCGGCAGCTCCGCTATTCTCAGCTCTGGTAACAGCTGTGGTTACGGCGGGGCATGGGGCGCTAAGAATCGCCGGGCGGCTCGCAGTTACCAACACCGACGACCCTTGGCTCTGGCAACATACAAGAATCGGACGCTGTGGACCGACAAAAGGATACTCGAACTGGAGGAAGAATTGAGCAGGATTAAGTGGGATATCTTAGGTTTATCTGAAGTCCGAAGAGAGGGGGAGGACTCGATAATCCTTGGGTCTGGTAACCTGCTCTTTTTCCGGGAGGGCGAAGATCTGTCCCAAGGTGGTGTCGGGTTTTTGGTCCACAAGTCCTTTGTGAACAACGTGATCAAGGTAATGTGTCGGCAAGGCAAGGGTAGTATACCTTATACTCAGAATTACCAAAAGGTATTCGTTGAAGGTCATACAGGTATACGCGTCTACTTCGGCACACCCCGATATTGAGGTCGAGAAAATGTATGAAGACATCTCAACAGCCATACATACTTCCGAATCTCACTTCACTGTTGTTATGGGGGGCTTTAACGCGAAGCTAGGCAAACGAATCGGGAATGAGCTGAGAGTGGGGTTATTTAGAGTCGGAGACCAAAATCCCCGAGGCCAGCTGCTGGTAGACTTCATGAAGAAGGAAGGACTCTATATGATGAATTCCTTCTTCAAGAAGTCGGAACACCGCAAGTGGACCTGGGTTAGTCCCGACGGCAAGACCAAAAATGAGATAGACTTCATATTGTCGACGAGGAGACAAATATTCAATGATGTCTCTGTGATCAACTCAGTGAAAACTGAGAGCGATCACCGACTGGTTAGAGGCTCATTTAATATCAATGTCAGACTCGAAAGAGCTCACTCGATGAAGTCTACGCTCCATCCATTGACAATCCAAATTCAGAACCCCGAACACTTTCAGCTCGAAGTGCAAAACCGATTCAAATGCCTAGCAGATTGCAAGGGAGTGGACGAATACAATGACAGGTTCGTGGAAGCTTTCAAATTTGGGCCAAAGTTCTATAAGACCCGCCGCTCAAATAGAACTAAAAAGATTTCGGATTCCACGCTTAGGCTTATGGAAGAAAGACGGAAAATGGTTCTGCAGTCCGCAGATGATGCTTCCTGCTACCGGTGGCTCAATAGACAGATCTCAAAGTCTCTGACTTGCGACATTCGCCAATTTAATACGGATCGTATTAAGGAGGCCATTGAGCGTAACAAAGGCTCTAAAGTGTTCGCAAGAGACCTGTCTATGACTGACGAAGAGGAAGACTTCGGACGGTAGAACTGCATCATACAAGCCTGATCTACTGGAGGAAATCGAGGGGTTCTATGGACAGCTGTACACGACAACACGGACACCTGTCAGCCAAGCTGCAACTAACCCCAAAGCTAGGCTAACCCGACACTACACCGAAGACATCACGGACGTCAGCCTGTACGATATTAGGATGACTCTCAAACAGTTAAAGAACAATAAGGCACCGGGTAATGACGGCATAACCGCTGAACTTCTGAAGGCAGGTGGTACACCGGTCTTGAAAGCCTCAGAAATTTGTAATTTCCGTCATCCTCGAAGGAACAACGCCGCAGGCGTGCCCTAGAAGCGTGGTAGTCCTCTTCTTTAAAAAGGGTGATAAAAACCTTTTTAAGAACTATAGGCCCATCACCCTTCTGAGCCATATTATCTATAAATTGTTTTCGAGAGTCATCACAAATCGTCTCGCGCGCAAAATCGACGACAATATTGCGGAATTTCAATGGAACTAATTTTATGAGGAAAATTGTTGCCATAGTCGTAAAAATATACACATAGCGCCCTCAGAGCAGGTTTTTTATTCTTTGGTCAGGCTTTAACACTGTTTAGCCAAGTTTTATGTCCAATTTTTAATATACCAATAACAATAAAGTAAAAAAGAACTAGGTCTAATTTTGGTTTTTGTATTCAATTTTTTCACTAAAGAGACTTAAGGTTTAATGTACCTAATAACAATACTACCGGGTAAATAATAAACTGAATTAATCTGCATAAATACCCAATGAATTTTCATGCACTTAATCATAAACAGATTTATGTCCAAACTTTTTTTTCCTTTTGTTATAATTTAATAATTTATGAACAATTTGCTTTCATTTTAGCTTGACATTATAACTTGTATATCGTATTTACAGTTTTAGCAAAAAAAACTCGAGAATATTGTAAGAATTCGCGAATATTGACAAATATCGAGAGAAGGGAGAAAGCCGAAACTTTGAAGTCGATTTCCCACAAACTGTCTATTTTGAAATAATTCAGTTTATTATTAAGCGTGCGTATGTCGTATTTTGAAAAAATAACGAGCGTTTCTTTTCTTTTCTAGTGTGTTTTGTATTTTTCGAGTATTTCGTTGCAAAAAATGTTGTAAATATTAAAAAAAAATTATAATCGCAATAAAAATAATTTACGGCATTTTATTATAAAGTATCAAGATAGCTTGGTTAGCAAGTCTCAAGAGAGGTTGATCCGAGTTAATTTTTCTCACAAAAAACCTAAGTCCAACTCCTAGTTTATGAATGTCACTAAGTCCAACTTAAAATCCCTAAGTCCAGTATAAAAAGCCCTAAGTCCAAGATTTTTATGACCTAAGTCCTTTAAACTTTTTGCTTTTTTCTTTAAAAAAGTTAAAAATATGATATTTAATTTAATACTATACGAAAGAGGACCTTAAGGCGAACTTTTTGGTGTCAGACATATATTTTTATTCCATAAGGAAACATTTCAAATGCAAAATTAAAAACTATCTTTACGTTTTCTCAAAAGTGAAAATGTGGACAAAGGGACATCTTGAAATTGGCCATCTTATTGTTTTTATAGTAAACTGTACGTGATATTTTGAGCACAAGTTAGATATTAAGGTCACAGCCACCCCACCACTAATGATGTCTTAAAAGTCCGGTTATTCTTGATAATCGGTTTCACTGCAACATTAAGGTCAAATCACACTTAGTACTACCAATAACTCTAGCATTAAAATTTAATAGCAATATTTTTTATTACATACCTTTAAAACCAGTAATATTAATAATTAATCGCCATCAGTGGGCTAATTAGTGCGAACCTGTTCATTTGGCTGTACTCGCGTCTTGTGAGTAACGGTGTCACACATAAGACGCGGTGCCGCCGGCTCAGAGCCGGTCCTTTATAAGGCGCGTTGCGTATTGATACAATACAATGGGACATACGGTAAGAAGTTATATTTTTGTATCGATTCACTTCGCATGCGAATTTGCAAAATATTGTATTCGTATGCGTTTATTTGGAAAATTGTACATAACAAGTTTCATAAAAGATCCCTGCATTAATCCTGAAAAAACACATGTTGCTATTCTATCGTAGTAGTTACAGGGTTTAAATAAATGTTGTGGTAATTATTAATCCTTTATTTTAATCTTTATTTTAACGTACCTACAGAAGACAGCACATGTGGTTGGACATTTACGCTACGAAATTCACCTCTACCGCTACGGAATACGGGCGCTCTTAAGGTCAACATGTCCAGCCGCATGTGCTGACTACTACGAGGAGAAGAAAACTCACGTACTTACAGATTTATTTTGGTTATTTTACAAACATTCTTAGTTTTTCGCGGTTGTTAATTGCACTAGCACACGTATTCACGGGCTTTTTCCAGATTTGGTTATAAATTGAGCTTACCGATATTTCGACCGGGGCAGAACCGTGGCACCGGCTAAATCGTGGAAAAAACCCGTGAAAATGTGTGTTAGTATAAATTTATGGTCGCACTCAAACAATATTATATCCATAGTAAGTAAGTAGTAATTTGAAAATTCTTTGATCCATAGATAGATAGTTTGTTACAATAAAATAAAAATCTGGACAACTTCTCACTGACGTACGTAATTTACGATTGATTCAAATATAGAACCCGTCGCAAACCGGTGTGCGCGCGCGTCACAGTCACAGCACAATTACTGTGTCGTAATCACGTCGTAATGTATATGTTAGTAGTGTCTGTGTTACCGCACACTCATTGCGATTGCGCAGGACAATGCTCGCGCGCGGCCTCCATTCACCAACCGGTGCCGAATCAAACTGCATTGATCGACTCCTTTCATTATGCTTTTTATACTTTTATATTAGATAACACTAAATTAAAAAATGTAATAACCCCCGACACAAAACCGTTACTTGATCCTTTCAACAACTGGAAAAGATCTGATAATCTTCAAATGGCTGAAGATATTTTCATGGATCATAGCGAAGAACATTTTCGATTGTGACACATTGCAAACAAAAAAAAAACTAGATCAAAATCGGCGCATCCGTTTAGGAGCTACGATGCCACAGACAGACAGACAGACAGACACACACGTCAAACTTATTACACCTCTCTTTTTCGTCGGGGGTTATAAAAATCGTCAATGCGTTCGCTGGATGTAAGTGACGGTTTATTATAGAAACGCCACGCAATTAATGGACTCGATCTAATTTATCAAAGGAACTTTGTCTGAAAGGAAAAAAAGGCACACTCTGTGTATGGGATTGTTGAAATATTTTTTTAGTTCTGTGGAAACTTTGTGAGAGTTGCTCAAAAGCATTGACTGAATAATGTGTTTTCAGTCGGTATCTCATATTTACTAGCTTTACCCCCAGTGACGGATTTTCCGTATTGGGCTATGGGCCTATGGGCTACCTGGGACTGAAATGTATGCTAAAAGTTTAATTAAGTTATAATCCATCGTAAAAAGTATATAAGTCTTACTAATTAACAATGCAATAGTCAATTTCAATTTTCAATGGAACCTAATCCTCAATATTTTAGCGCCGATAATTCCTTCTGCCCCTCCCGCCTACCCCCGCCTGCCCCCGCGTGCGCCCGCGCTGTCAAAGTGCAAAGCTCGTCTCGGCGAAACTAAAGTATTGACGTCACCCACCACAGTGCGCAGTGATTGGACGACCCAAATAGAGATTTGCACTTCAATTAAAGCGCAGAAAATAAAGATGTACAAGTGTAATAATATAAAATATGTTAAACGGAATGAATCGATTAATACAGTATCGAGCTAGGTAAAATGGCGAATTGTGAAAACTGACGGGTGAGGAAACTGACCAGTTAACGAATTATTTAAAACTGACGAACTAAGTAAACTGACGGATTGAGGAAATTGGCGAGTTGCTGAAACTGACGAGTACCTCCCCGACTCAAAATAAGAGCTTTGGCCCCTTGGTGGGGACGTATATGAGCTGTTATGAAGTGCTTTATTGAAATTAAAAAACAGGGAAACTGTTCAAAGAGTCCAAAGAATTATTTGTATAACTATTAGATGATATAAAATCACTTAGTAGTTAAATAAAAAAAAAACATGCTACCCCATGACTCGAAAAATCTTTAATGTTAAAGTAGTCATTTGTGTCAACTTGCTACGTAATACAAAACTCGCATCCCGTCTAATACTTAAAGCGTCTCGGAAATGGAAGGGCGTGGGAAGCCGGAAACTCAAAATAAACCCGAACTCACGTAAAAATGTGCTCGTAGCCAGGCCGTTGACCCCACTCGGTCTATTGACGCGGTGTGTGTGTCATGTAATGTAATATGTAATGAACACATAAACAAATGACAAGCGACGACACAGCGCGGTCATGGCTATGGGTACAGCCTTTAGCTTTTAGGTTTGTTTACGGCAATAGCGGGTGAGTACTATTATTTTTTTCTGTGGCAATAGTGAGTGAGATTGCTTGCTTCGTCGGGCGAAATATTTACATTAGATAAGTTATTTTTATTATTATCGTGAGAGTAGTTTATTATAGTTTAGTTAATAGTTTATATTGATAGTTGAAAAGTAAGAAGTAAACACGACGTACTATTTTTTTTTTTATTTACAGACATTAAATTACGGCTTGCTTAGCAAATACTGTAAGTAGTCGTACATGCTCTGTAAAAGAGGTTTTGAATAACTCCCCCAAAGAAACTATTTTCGGAAACGAAAAAAAAAATACACACTACCATACCATAAAATTATATCATTTGAGTCACATTTGAATCATGCGGTTTCGGGAAATGTTCCTAAATTGTGGAAGAAACCGCGTATATATATACTAGTCTTCAGTAGCAGATCTTAAAGAGACAAATTTCCGCTCCCCACCCTATAATCGCTTACAGTCTAGAAGTCGTCCATCTGCTCCGCGACAGACTCCTTCCGCACCCAGAATCCAGATGTAATCCAGGACCTTGCCTTCAAAAGCACTCAGTTTCTGTTTACATAATAACGGAACTTAAATGAAGGCTCCGTCAGATTCATTTCAGTCAGCCGCGTTCCGCTCTTATTAAGTCATTTTCTAAGTATGTCATGTGCTGATTATTTGAAAAAGACTAGATTTATTTGAAAACAGGTTATAAAACAAAAGGGCGTCTTATTATTTATACATATTATGGTGACCATGATTTTAAATACAGTAAACGAAGTATTTTTCACACGTACCTAGTTTCTGAAGTGAATGAAAAATGTTCCTCCACCAGATTAAAACCAACCACCGCTAAACCAGGAGCCTATTTACATGTTATTTGCATTTAAACCCCACTTTACTGGAAGAGCGCCGAGTGGAAAATACCGGACCTATATCAGTCGGCGCCGCGGTGGGTAGTCAACACAGTTGTTTAATTGAGCGCTGTTACTGTTTGCGTTGTACATATTATGCAGTTATCCTTGCTCGCGGCGCTCTGTGCAAACCAATGGGCACTGCTAGTCGCCTCGATACATCCGTAGGTTATTCTAGTTAATTTATACACGTGAGTAATTTGAATGAAGGTTGTAAAGTAATCAGCTCTTACACCTGACTAACTAGGTCTATTCACAATCCTGTTCTTCCTTCTTTCTAAGACTTTTATCGAGTGAAGACTGCTTCTCTGTTTGTTACACACGATTTAATTCAGATTTATTGATATTATTGCTAGTAACCCTAACTAAATACCTTACCGTACAAATACCAACGTCATTTATAAGTAAGTTACTTCAACCAGAAGGCTAACTGTTCAATAAATAACTTTCTTTTCTCTCACGAGCGAGAAGTCTATTAAATCTAAATCAAATAGTTTTTTTTATAATTCGATAATATTTTCTTTACCAGTTTTCCTATAACCTATATTTCACAATGCAACATCACGGAATGGCATTATGTAAAATCACGTCCATCCGTTCCGCTCCCGCCGAACTTTGGCGCTGGACGCGGTCGCCATTTGCAATTCCAAGTTCTGATCAAAGTAGAGCAATAGTTGTTCGGAAGTACCGCTGTCCTAGGAGGTGTTTTGATATGTGGAATACCTCTCTTTTCCCAAGACTCATATAATAATATCATCTATAAGAATATGAAAACGATATTGCTGAAGGAAGAGCAATTTTACATGCCCATGCCAGTATTCCTGATAAATTTTAGTCTAGTGAAATGATCGATTATTCTCCTTAGTCCCGGGTGGTCCCCGGCCACGTTCCACGAAGCTACAGTTTAAAAAAAGTATATTTTTACTACGAAAAAGGAGAAAAAAAAAAACAATTTTGTCTCAAGGTATCAAATTTGTCATTGACCAATCATCATACGAAAGACTACACATAACCTCGCTGCGTTGCGATCTCTTTTTAAAGTTTGATCTACGTTTTTGTCACAATATCAACCAGCATGATAAACTTTACAGGACTTATTTATAGGGAAGCGGCAGGCTCATTACATGTGTCAGTCTGTTCTAACTAGTACCTATAGGGGGAGCGTACGTTGGAACTTTGGAACTGATAAAACCGTGTGACGGAGTGTCGGAGACTAATTCTAATTTCAGAACTAGGCACTGATAAGCTGCGGGTTTAAAATCGAGCGTCGTCGGTGGTCGGTGGTGATGGTGAGCGTCGACCAAGTAGCTAAGGACGTTGACTTCCATTCGGAAGTTCGCGGGTTCAAGCCTCAGTACGTACCAATGTGTTTTCGATTTTCGAATTCATATACTACCTGTATTCGACACTCTTACGGTGAAGGAAAATATCGTGAGGAAACCTGCACACACCTCCGAAGAAATTCAAAGATTGTGTGTGACTGTTACCCGCACTGGGTTAGCGTGGTGGACTAGACTACAGCCTATTCAGAATTCACCCGATTTCAGAGTAGACTCGAGGCCTTCGATGAGGACGTAATATGAGGTGTTAATTATATAGGCACTGGTCAGTCACTCCGTTTTGACAAGCTACTTCTTTTTGAATAACAACTGAATATCAACTACAAGTCTATGGCGCTAGGCGCTATGTAAAACACCCCCGAACACCACCGGCGGAGTCCCGCGGCGTCTGCGGGGCAAGGGGAGCTATATCGGGCAGGGAGCTCATTTTGGCGCGGGGGGGTGAGAGTCCTTTCTGTACAGGTGATTACTATTATTTTCTTCTGTGATATAGGTTAGGTAGTATGTACTGACAGCACTTGCAGGTGCGGCGTGGCGAGCAGCGCGGCTTGCGGCGGCGCGCGCAGCATGTTGCGCGAGAGTCGCAGCGTGCGCAGAGACCGCAGCCCGGCCAGCGCGCCCCCCTCCACTTCCCCCAGCAGGTTGTCTTCCGCCGACCTGACAACACAAAACAATCATTATTTTATTTACTAACTAGCGACCTACGGAACCCTAAAAAGATTTATGTAATACACAGAGAGGGAGAGAAAGAGACAGAAGACAGCCCGCATTGCCAACTGGCAGTGCGGCAGTCACTTGTTATGATCAAGCAACTTTTCGAGGGATATATTTCCGATTCAATGCCTCGTGGAGGCAACAGGGTTTCATTATAAAGTTTCTAGTGTTTTTGCCAGAAGAGATGTCTCTCGTTCAATATTGCGTCTGTTCGACCTTGTTGCCTGTAGGCTTACTATAGGCACTGGGCGGTCACTCCATAGAGAAAACGCGTTTTGACAAGCTACTTCTTTTTGAATATCAACTACAAGTCAATGGCGCTAGTTGCTATGTAAAACACCCCCGAACACCACCGGCGGAGTCCCGCGGCGCCTGCGGGGTGCGGGGCGTGGGGCGCCATATCGGGCGGAACCTCATTTTGGCGCGGGGGGGTGAGTGTCCTTTCTGTACGGGTTAGTACTATTATTTTCTTCTGTGCTATAGGCTCGAGAAGCTGTCAAACGCGACATATTGATAGAACGGCTATGGCTCTAATCTAATGTCACTATGTAGCGTTTGACAGCTTCTCGAGCTTGTCGCTTCTTGCGTAGTAAGCCTACTGGTTGATTTGAAATGAATCTGTACTTACTTTGTGATAAGAATTTCGTCAGAACGATTTTTTCTTCAATAGTTGCTGATTAACCTACCTATCGAGTTTTATTCAAATCTGATCAGCCGCAGATATAAAAGAGAAATTAACTCAATTATTACAAAAAATTGTTTTAAACCTACACCACCCTAAACTTGATATTTATTTATAATGTAAAATTGAAAAAAGTACAGGAAGACATTAAAGTTGTCTTAGTGGACTCTACATAATATATAATACGATTAGATTGCTATAAAGCTAAATGTTGCGGAAAGTAGCTTATACTGAACACCTTAAAAAGCAGTAAAATAAATTTAAAACAAAGTTCGTTAACGCGTGGCATCCGCCGCCATCCATCGACAGGACGCGATTCACAAACAAACCATTTGAAATTACGGGACGACGACGTACAATGCGTGCTCGGTTAACTAAACAATCATGCTGTAACAAAGCGAAATTTTCGATAAGTAGAAAAATAAAATAAATCAGATATCAGTTAAGTTTAGAAAAAAAATAGAAACGTCAAAATCATTTTTGAAGACCTATCCATAGATCCCACACACACGTATGGGTTTGATAAAAAAAAATTGAGTTTCAGTTCTAAACATGTGGTACCCCCATCATTTATTGTTTTTCTCTATTTTTATGTGAAAATCTTAATGCGGTTCACAGAATACATCTATGTACCAAGTTTCAACAGGACATCTCTTATGGTTTCGGAAAAAAGTGTCTGTGTCTCAGGTGTGACATACGGACGGACAGACAGACAGACATGACGAATCTAAAAGGGTTCCGTTTTTTGACATTTGGCTACGGAACCCTACAAATGATAGACGGTGGCTGTACTACTTTTAATCCTAATTTTACATGTTACGAAGTATAATTTTTATAAGAAATTACGCACCGCGATCGAATCTGTGTATCATAATGAAAATTTTGTAGAGCTTTTCTTTGGATACCGATATTAGAGTCAGCTTTCCAGTTGTCGCAAGCAATACAGCATTCACTTCTCGGATTAGTATCGGAAGCAGTGCAGAGCCGCCAAAGTATGGATTTTAACTTCAACTCTACGCTTACTTGTAATTTAAACTTGGTGAAGCGGCGCCGCCGCCGCCGTTGCGTGCGCGTGTAATTGGAGCGTTATTTAATTGTTGTCAAGAGCTTTACTTTATTCGTCGCCAAACAAGATTACTGATCGCTGCTGCTAGCCCCTCGGCCCACATACGTCACTCACACTGTTTATCATATCAATATGGAAAACAGCGCGCTAGATTCTCAACCTCGTCGTCACTTCCCATCAGACTGAAAATTGTGTAAGTAAGTATATTGAGGGTTATATCTTTAAGAGCTCCTACGAAGGCCGGAAGTACTGCGTTTTTTTCTGATTGAGATGTGACTTTGTATAAAAGAATAATACCAGAGAGTATTCTAATCTATATATTTTGTAATTTGAAAATTACAAAATACCACGTTACCACTTCGTCCCGATAGCAGTGAAACCATGGGTAGTTGGGGTGTGGAGGCTAAAGGCTTGGTTGGGGAACTGGGGCAAAGGCTAAGGGAACGCACACAAGACTCCCGCTCCGGTTGGTTCCTGGTGCAAAGGTTGGTCATCGCGATTCAGCACGGTAGCATTACCGTGCTGAAGCGCGATGGCCTTTGCGCCGGGAACGGTTCTGGGCGGGTTATTTGATTGATATTTTTCTTCGCTTTGTTTTATTTAAATGTTTTACTTTTGTGGATTTGAAAATCTAAATACCTCATATTTTGGATTACTGTTAGTTCTTTTTTCGAAATTCGTCTCTTCAATTTAGAATCTGACAATTGACTAATGTCAGATTGACGTTGTTTAGTCATTTTGTATGTTACCCATTACCGGAGTCACACGGCTTGCCGGACATTAGTTGTGAACGAGATAGATAGATAGATCCCCCACACTCTCATCTTATACCGTCTCCAATTTACTTAAAAAAATACGAACTTTTAAGAAAGCTACAAAATGCATAATACTTTTCGAAACTCGTCTCTTAATTCAATTTAGAATCTGACAAAGCGCACAATTTATCACAGTATAATTATTATTTATTTCTATATTTATAATGGAAAGTTTACCTACATACAAAATATTTTTAGTTTAATTATTAAAATAGTTTATTTAGTTTTTACTGTACTTTCAGCTATGTGTATAGATGCCTAACGCCTGTACTCTGTAGTACAGACAGACTCGCGCAATCCATTCCATTCACGTCGGCCGCGCTATTTCGGGACGCTATCTCACCAAAATAATGTGCACCGGGTTATTCCCGTTCCTTCTACATAATATACACGGCACACGACGCTGGTTGAAGGAGGTATCTGAGCAACTGGACATACCTGCTGCACTGCTTCATCAGGCCACTGAGGAGGACCCATCCGGCGATGGCGGCATTTAGTGAACATGACCAACACCCTCAGAAAGAAACAGCTACAGAAGGCTCTCTGCCGTGTCACACCAATCTCTCCTATCTCTAAAAATATCATCTTGAGAAAAAGGGCAAAGAAGGAATTTTTCAAAATCTTCTCATATATGGAGAAATTAAAAGATTTTTTAAGATTTTTTGTTCTAGGTTTGTTGATCATTACTGTCTATACAAAAGGATTTTTTTTTGTAATTGTAATATTAATATATTTATTTTTATATAACTATATTTAGTTTTTAACGGATCAGAAGTTCATACAAATCGTGTAACGCGAAGGTCCTATCTCAACATAAGAGACCCTGCCATTACTTGTGGCTAAGTGGCTATCGCTTCTTTTATATGAGAAATTAACGTTACTTAACATTATAGGGAAAGAAAATATTATAATTTTAAAATCGTTGTTTTTATTTACTTATATGATATGACCTTACCTGTTAATCAATTTAGAGAGTAGAGAGTTCTACTTGAACTAAACATTTATTAATTACTAAAGAATTTTAGCAGTCTAGATACTTAAACAGTTTCTATAATTAGACTAGTTTATCTGCTAAAAAAATATCAATATAATATGTACCAGATTTGACATAAACGCATTTATTAATTATAAGTACTGCCCGTACTGTTACCTATCTCACGTAACTTACCTAATCATAGTGGATCCTCGTAAGCACAAGAGTATTCAATGCAATGCCAATCTATCTTATCTGAACATAAAGTAATCCGGCGTTACGAAACCCTCGAAAATTCGAGTTAAGTGCCTAAGCCATTTTAATAATTATGCGTAAAAACATACGTAAATATTTTTATTGATAGTACACTATATAAAACATACTCAAATTATTCGATTGAGCTTTGTTAAGCGTAACTCACTTATCTATAGATAGGATAGATCGGTGTGACACGGCAGCTCTACAAGATTCACTGATTTACTAATTTGCTGTCTTTTCTGATATTTCATTGATTGAGGATTTTTTAATGAATAAGACATTAGTAATTGTTACTTTACTTGTCAATAAAGAAAACATAATTATTTGTCTATCCTAACCAAAATTTATTAAAATCCATATACTCTAAAATGAATTATACAAAACAATAAAAATTAAAGTACCTGTAGCTCCTAAAGGCGCAAAAATCGCAGTTGATTGTCTATGACAAAAATGTACGACAAGAGTCCCTCTATAAGATGAGCTACGATTTATTTTTAATACGTTTGAATCTTGGAAGAAAATGTCAAAATTATGATTTCGTCCATACAAAAAAATATATTTTTTATCTCTGTAGATACGGCATAAGTACGAGTATTTGAAAAAAAAACGACATCTATAAAAGTGACTTGTAATTGCATATTCAGCTGTCTACAAAAAAAATCAGTATGATCCGTTGACCTTCGATCCGAAAATCCTTAATGTCGCATTTTTTTTACTTTGGGACCAGTAGTGTGCGGCGGGCCGAACAGGAGTGGCCGGTGGCAGCTTGCGCGAGGTCGCTGCGTCCATTTACTTCATTACCGATTTACTATAGCAGCGTGCGTGGCGTGAGCGCAGTATGCACCGCCGCCGTCCCGCCTCGCCCCGCCCCGCTACGATAATGGACAGGCAACAACGATATGATGAACACTTTACAATTTGCACCGTGTTCTATGCTTATTGAATAAAGGAAGTATTCGTGGTGCTGGCGTGTTTAGATTACCTTGCACTTGACTTGACCGTACCACACAACAAATTCTGTGACTGTACTAAAAACGACGCTGAGTCTTCTGTAAAACGAAATGAAATGAAATGAAATATGTTTTAGACTACAGGCCCGTGTTAAAAAAAATATGGGTCATTTGAACCACCAGATGACCTATGTAGAACGATATAAGAGCATAAAATAATAAGATTCAGCATTATGCCGTCACTTGAAAGCTGTCCAACTGAGTGCAGGTGAAAGAAAGGGGGTTGCAACCCTCGGCTTTTTCCCCTTGTCGCATGATTTTTGTACGGCGTTGCGAAATAATGGATTAGAAGCAGTATTGAAATAGTATGAAACTGATGCCGTACAAAATTAAATGACCAAATTCACCCTGGTAATTGTCGGAAAAAAAAAAAAAAAATCCGACTTTTTGGCGCACCATTTTTTTACGGCACTACGCGTTTTCTTATTATTTTTCATGGATCTATCGATGGTAAGAATGCCGTACAAAAATATATGACCAAAATGTACTCACTCTACCTACCTACTTTTGAATTCTCACCTGCACTCAGTTGGACAGCTTACAAGTGACGGCATAATGCTGAATCTTATTATTTTATGCTCTTATATCGTTCTATATAGGTCATCTGGTGGTTCAAATGACCCATAATTTTTTTAACACGGGCCTGTAGTCTATTTTATTCGAAGTAAGATTTTACAAATCACTTTTCGACGTCGAGGCGGGTTCACAATTTGGCTGTCTTCTGTGGAGAAGAACCCGCCGGAAGAAACTCCACAGGTGTTGCATCTTTTCAAACTATTTTACAAAAAATATTATTTTATACAATTTGATTCATATAACAAAGAGTGCAAACGAAGTATGCAATTAGAGGAAGGACGTCAAAGTAGAAAAACTAAATTATATAACCAAAAAACAACCGGCAATCGACTAGAGTAGACCAGTCCCCCCAAGCAGCACCACGTTCACGGGTGCAGCAAACGCTCGAGTTTTGAATATGAAAATGAAAATGAAATATGTTTATTCGAAGTAAGATTTTACAATCACTTTTCGACGTCGAGGCGGTATCACAATTGGCTGTCTTCTGTGAAGAAGAACCCGCCGGAAGAAACTCCACAGGCGTTACATCTTTTCAAAAAAATATTTTACAAAAATATTATTTTATACAATTTGTTTAATATATAACAAAGAGTGCAAACGATAATATGCAATTTTATTAGCGGAAGGCAACCAGTCAAAGTAGAAAAAACTAAACTATATAACCAATAAAACAACCAGCAATCGACTAGAGCAGACCAGTCCCCCCAAGCAGCACCACGTTCACGGGTTTGACGTATGGGTCAGCCATCACCGGGTTCAACCATATTAGAGGGAACCCAACGACCAACGACGAATAGAATAGAATACAAAACAATAGAAAACAATAACAGCCTTTTTTACGTTATACATCGCGGAGAGCGCAGGGCGGAGCCTCTAACTTCAGACGTTTTATTTATTTTAGTATTAATTATTTATTTAACAGTCAATGGCTAAAAATTCAATAATTCCAAAAAAAAATAAGTTTTTTAAAACCTAATTAATTTATTTTAAATAAATAATTATCCAGCAGTGGACGTCTTTCGGCTGAAATGATGATGAAGATGAAATAATTATCACCCTCACTAAGTTAAGACAACTAGACATGCGGCTAGTTTCCGGCTAAGCGCTAAGCTAGCAATCTCTTCTATCGGAGCCAACTTCTGTGCTTGTCAGCTGTGCTGTGTGTGCTCGAGATTGGTGTTCAGAGGGCGCTCAGGAAAATCAGGATCAGGAATAAAATTCGTGGATCATCAAGAACGTGTGTATTCACCTCAACGAATCAACAAAGACAGAGCCCGAATAATTGTCTAACCTCCCTTTTATACAAAACAACCCGCACAAAAATAATCTACCCACTCGGAGTTAATAAATTAAACAAATCATATTCAAAAATAACATAAAATACGTTGGAAGTTTAGTACTATTAGATTTAGCAGCGGCAGTAGAAAGCGGCGCTAACATTGGACCTATAAAATATTTTCAATTGATTTAAAATACTGAATAATAAATATAAATCAATATTTTGTACTAACCGTTAATACCTGTATAAAATAAGCAAGGCCTATATGTTATTAATGGTTTAAAAAAGTTACAAGAAGCTAACCAGATTTCAGTCAAATGTTTGGATAAGTTACGTTTCCTCTCGTAAAAATGCAGAAAATCCGACGCATTTGGGTCATGATTTCACAAATATTTCCTTGAATCGGATTATGTATTGCTCGCCGCCACGTAATGTGTGGTATGATATACTTTAACAAGGCAGGCGCGTCCGGCGGCGGCGGCGGCGGCGGTGGTGCGAGCGACTCTCTTAATGTATTCGCGCGAAACAAGTAATAATGACAAATGGTTTCCGCAGCGCTGCGCTCAAGCGCGACCCTAGTCCTTCGTTAGGGCTGCCGAACTATTTTTTAAAATTTAATAAATAATCATAAATCAATTTTATATAGTCTATTAAACTCTATTATGTACTTCGAATGATGCAAGTTACCGCTGCTCGAAGAATTATAAACGAACGTGAACTTAGTTAGAACTTAGAAAAACTAGTTTCACCCCGTTAACCGCAAAATACCGCCAGTTTCAGCAAAGGCGTGAACTATGAGCAGCTATTAGCAACCCGCTTAAAATGATATCCAGATAGCTATACATTTCCTTGTATAATTTCATAATTGCAGTCACAAGTATTTATTTCCTCTTTGCCAGCCCTAATATTAGCACGTGCGAAATCAGTGCGCAGTGGCCGCGTGCCGCGAGTACAGACGCAGTGCCGTGGGAAAAGCGCGCTCCACATGCTCGCACGACGCGGCGGCGACGACGACACGGTCGCAGCCCACCACTAAAAGCCTCATTTACGCTCGCTCGAGGCAGCGTGTTTACTAAATGTACCTTGTGGAGACTCCCCATGGGGTTTTGGTCGGGTATATTTAGCACGGCGCTTTCAAAATATTCGAACTACTAAATATACCCGAGTTGGGGTATCATGATCGGGTATATTTAGGAGTGAATGATGCGCGCCAAGTGTTTACAAATGTACATTGTGGAGATTCCCTGTAGAGTTTTTGTCGGGTATACTTAGTACAGCGCTTCCAAAATATTTTAACTACTAAGTATACCCGAGTTGTGATTTCATAATCGGGTATGCTTAGGAGTGAATAGTATTTTGAATGCTAGCATCGTATGTCAACAAAATGTACCTCCCCCCTTATATGATTTTGGTCGAGAATAAATAGCATGATAAAAATATTTGAACTACTAAGTGCAACCGACTTAGAATGCCATAAAGGGGTATGTTTAGTAATTAATTGTTAATTGTTACTTAAACACTAAGTATACATAATAATATGTGGTTAGTGATATGATATATGATGAGATGGACGGCCCCGTAGCCTAGTTGGTAGTACGTCTGCCTTCGAAGTACAGGGTCGCGGGTTCGACTAGTTGGTAGTACGTTGCCTTAGTAGTACAGGATCGCGGGTTTGAATCCTTGCCAGGGCAAACATTCGTGTGATGAGCACTTGTGTTTGCCTTGTGTCTGGATGCTATGTAATTATATACTCGTATGTATATCAGTTGTCTGACACCCATAGTACAGGCTCTGCCTCGTTAAGGGTCAGATGGCCGTGTGTGAGATGTCCCCACATATTTAATATTATTTTATTACTATAGTTAAATATAAAAAAAAACTCTTGATACAATGAACATAAATTTGATAAAATCAAATAGTACATCAATCACTTAATTTAGCAGTTAATACAAATGTTGGTGTCTAAACTTACGATTCATTAACTTTTTAGTTATTCAAATCATTTAAACAACGAACAACCAATAAACTTAAAGAAAAAAACGTTTAAAGTAAACAAACAAATAAAGAAGGAAAAAAATAGCACGCGAAGCCGGTGCGCGACAGAGACGATTAGAGTAACGAAAGCTACGAATTATGTTCGGGTATAGATAGTAGCTACCAATAAAAAATGTGCAGTCCTAACTATACCCGATCAAAGCCAAGCAGGCTCTTGTAATCTAAGCAGGGTATGTTTAGTAACGATTTATTTTTAAATAGTGCTACTAACTATACCCGATATAGGTCGAGTCGGCGTATCTTGCAGAGGTATATTTAGTAGTAGTCACTTTGAAAGTTGTTTCTCCTAACTGTACCCGAAGATAGACAAGCTCGTGACGTCACTGGCGTCTCCACAAGGTACATTTAGTAAACACGCCTCGAGGCAACAACATGCTACATAACTGTGACATGCAAAATCTTGTAGTATACTATAAATAGAAAATATTTGCGGCATTTGTGGCATGCGGCAGCCTGTTTTACGAAGTTTTCAGTGTCTTGCCGTAAAATGAAAAATGAAAATGAAATATGTTTTATTCGAAGTAAGATTTTACAAATCATTTTTCGACGTCGAGGCGGGTTCACAATTTGGCTGTCTTCTGTGGAGAAGAACCCGCCGGAAGAAACTCCACAGGCGTTGCATCTTTTTAAACTATTTTACAAAAAATATTATTTTATACAATTTGATTCATATGTATAACAAAGAGTGCAAACGAAGTATGCAATTAGAGGAAGGCAACCAGTCAAAGTAGAAAAACGAAATTATGTAACCAAAAAACAACCGGCAATCGACTAGAGTAGACCAGTCCCCCCAAGCAGCACCACGTTCACGGGTTTGACGCATGGGTCAGCCACCGCCGGGCTCAACCATATTAGAGGGAACCCAAAGGCCCGGCCCATACGCCACCGCAAGTCAGGACACTTTAGTTAGCATGAATACTCAGTCAGCCAGATGTTGTCACGTAAACCGACAACCATACCCAGCAGTGCAATTTATTATAAAAGAGGGTTTACAGCGAGTTTCAATGTCGACAACCATACCCAGTACCCAGCAGTGCTATTTATTATAAAAGAGGGTTTACAGCGAGGTTCAATGTCGACAACCATACCCAGCAGTGCTATTTATTATAAAAGAGGGTTTACAGCGAGGTTCAATGTCGACCACCATACCCAGAAGTGCTATTTATTATAAAAGAGGGTTTACAGCGAGGTTCAATGTCGACAACCATACCCAGCAGTGCTATTTATTATAAAAGAGGGTTTACAGCGAGGTTCAATGTCGACCACCATACCCAGCAGTGCTATTTATTATAAAAGAGGGTTTACAGCGAGGTTTAATGTCGACAACCATACCCAGCAGTGCAATTTATTATAAAAGAGGGTTTACAGCGAGGTTCAATGTCGACCACCATACCCAGCAGTGCTATTTTGTAAAACCCCGAATCTATCGGCTTGCATTAAGAGCAAGGAACTCGCGCTTATAGCGAAGCGCGGCTCCCCCTTCGACACAAACTTGGGATCTCACTTCACGAAGCTCTCGTGACATAACAGTTATATGAAATCGATTTTTTTTATTTTAATTTTTATTAATTGCTTGGCCTTACACGTAGATATTTTAGTTCGATATTTAATCTAACAAAAAATTAATTAAATCACGCAGTTAGAATACATTCACTTGTTTTCTTTTACTTTAATTTAGTGTTTTATTACAACCGGTGTTGTGTTTTACTTTTTATAATAAAAGTAAAAGAAAATCAGATCACTCTGTGTTCCACTGTACTACATAATAGTCAGGATAAACTTTGTATGTACGAATTTTTTGCTGCGAGGGAAAACAATTCATTCATTACTGTGAAAAGAATGATGCGAATGAAGCCACAGGGCGGACAACTAGTTTAACAAACAAAATATATTATTACTGAGACAACTTTCTTAATTTAACTACAACCGTGGAAGACAATTTCAGGCAAGTCATTGTAGATATATTTTTTATTTGCAGAGCAATAAACGTTTTACGCCTTTTTCACCCGAGGACCGCTCTCGCCACTCGGCGTCACTCGCCCGTGTTATTATACGGGTACGAGTATCTACTCCCTCTGAGGGCGCTACACCCGATTATGTAAATAACACAAACAAGTCGAGAGCAGTGTCTCTTACGGCTTTACGACCCGAGGGCGACTCGGCAAATGGTAAATACACTGATTTCATAAAACTCGGGTACTCGGGGCGACGGAATAATAAAGCCATAACCGACACTGACCACGGAGACGGGGAGAGGCGCCACTAGACACGATTTTATGAACTCGTTGATTTAATATTGCACTAGGTCAAACTTGAAACACTATCTGTGCTTGCTGGCTGGAATTACTCAACAGTTGTATATATCCGGGTCAACTAGACATTATTTGATATCAGTATTCCTGAGCACAGCCTAGAACAGCAATAAAAATCTTATGTCTATTGGCCTGGATCATTTGAAAATTTTCTAAATGTAGGTCCATAAGGAACTACAATATCAGTTATTTATTTTCAGTGTCCGTTCGTGCAGCTCGGACTAGAAATAAAAACCTTTACGATGGTTAATCAACTGATATTTTCCTTGGGTTAACAGTACAATATTTTTATATAGTTTTTTCCTACAACAGTGTACAAGATACAAGGCCTCTCTTTGCTGATGTGTTGCTACGTTGATCGTTTATTGATAACCTCATAGCAAAACGGGAGGAAGTTTGCTAGATTAGAAAGTCAGTGTAAAATTTGTAATCATCATCATCATCATCATCTCAGCCGAAAGACGTCCACTGCTGGACAAAGGCCTCCCCCAAGGATCTCCACAATGATCGGTCCTGCGCTGCCCGCATCCAGCGGCTTCCCGCGACTCTCACCAGATCGTCGGTCCACCTCGTGGGGGGCCTGCCCACACTACGTCTTCCGGCGCGCGGTCGCCATTCAAGAACATTTCTGCCCCAACGGCCGTCGGTTCTACGTGCAATGTGCCCAGCCCATTGCCACTTAAGTTTAGCGATTCTTGAAATTTGTAATATTAACTATATTACACTGATATCGCGACTTAAAATAGGACCAAATCAGCCGATCAGCACAGGGTGGTAACTAACGCTAAATGCATCACGCACCGCAACAAGCGGTTACATCACAGTTATACCCACAGTTTTCACCGCACCACAAAATAAAGAATAAAGTTATTACTATTATTAATAATAACAGTACTGACCGTACGCACGACCCCCCTAGCTACCATGTGACACCCCCGCTCGCAAAATTTGAGTGAGGCAAGACGCGCGCCAGAGTTTGGACCACAGAGCAATGGAATGGGAAGTTATCAATCATGTAAGTAATACCTTTTAATATAATAAATAATATGATTTTGTTTATTGTTGGGCTTAGTTTGTAAATTACTTTAAAAATACCATAACATTCTAGAATTTTATCTTAAAGAAAAAGCTTTAAAGTTAAGCTTCAAAATACTGTAATAATAATTTTTTACAGCAGTTTTTAATACTGGAGAATAGGCAAAGCTGAAAATTAAGGTGACTTAAAGCGGGAAATAATTTAAAATAGACAGAAAATGTATGCAAAAGAATGCATCTTGTAATCTCGCTATCAGCAGTATCACCCACGCCATGTCCCCGATCCGTTATCGATTCACCGACCAGCGAACATTGCACCGCCCAGTCTAACTGCTTATACCTATAACTAGTTCACTGCATAACAGCCGGGCAGCCCACTCTTCCTGTTGTAGCAATCAGGGCTACGCGCTACGCCGTAGCCACGTAGCACCATTTCGTAGCATTCGTAGGCAAACATGTTTTTCGTTTTAAAAATGTTTTACTTGGTTTAATCAAGTTGTGAGGAGTATGTTCGTTCGTATAGCATCTAATACATTTCATGAAGGGGATGATGTTAGTAATGTATGTACAGTAAAAAATCTATTTTTACAGTTTGTTATTTCTTGTAATAATAGATAGTTAGATACAGGGATGGAGAACCTTTATGTACCAACGTGCCATTTTTCTATAGAAATGTTAAAGGTCATAGACGTGCCATGAAATAATTTTGACTTTGTGATTATCATGAAAATAATAATAATAAATACCTACTATATAGGAACTTTTTGCAATGTTTCAATCATACGCAGAATTTAAAAAGTAATGTTAGTGTGACTTCTGTTTTGACTAAAATTTCTTAGTAACGCATTCCATGTTTGGTATTTCACATCTTTTTCAGTAATGCATAATTAATTCTGTGATCAGTGACGTGCCCAAAATATTGTGTCGCGTGCCAAGTGCCGTTGGTTCACCATCCCTGGTTAGATAGATAGATTTATTGTCAACTGTTTACAAAAATGGTTACAAAGTTGATACAAAAATTTACTCAGATTTGCAGCGCACAGAACTTTATACAGCGGATCTTGCACTAAGCACAGCTTGTATAATATTTGTCCAGTTAGCTAAAAATAAGAGTTTTGTTAATCTAATACTTGATTTATTGAATTACAATAATAAAACGTTTTCACAAGAAAAACTAACACACACATTGAACGACAAAACAACGGACAAAAGCGAACACAAAGTGGCACAGTGAGTTGATGATGATGATCTTTCCGATCATTTTCGGCCAAGTCGATCATTTCAACAAGATGATTCCGTGCTTCGGAAGGCCCGTAAAGCCTCGGCTACTGTCTACGGATTTAGTCGTTACATGAGCCATGTCAGAAGCTTTCTTCGTTTTTTCGTCTTTAATTTGTGAGGTAGGTTATATAACCCCGAAATTCACACAATAAAGTCAGGTACCCATAGAGCAGGCTGCGAGACGATATTCGAGTCTATTATAGCCTGTCCCGTAGACAGCGGGCGCAATCTGTGTTACAGGCTGCATGTAAACTCGGATATCGTCCAGCAGACCGCGGTTTCCCGCGTCTTTAGGCGGCTCAATGCTTCTAGGTTTATGATTATGATTGACGTAGGTTAAGATTCAAAATAAAAGTTAACCTCGTAATTGTCAAGCATGCAAGCATGCTTCCTGTAGAGTAGACTTACTACGTAAGAAGCGACAGGCTCGAGAAGCTCTCAAACGCGACATATTGACAGAACTGCTATGGCTCTAATGTCACTATGTCGCGTTTGACAGCTTCTCGAGCCTGTCGCTACTTACATTGTAAGCCTACTGGATAGCTAGAGGGTGTAGGTCATGGTCCAAGAAAACAAGGTCTTGCAAATAGACCACGTGACTGACACAAGCCTACGTCATTTTGCGCTGTTCATCCTTGTCTATTACACGCATTCGACAAGGATGAATAGGCAAAATAAACGCCTACAAAAACAAAATTAATAAACAGTTGTGCCTATCCTTGGATAACTAGTAATATTAAACTGATGATGAAGTTGAGAAATGAGGCACTTGTTCGTTTCCGTTCCACAAAAAAAGACACGCATAAAGACTACTATAAACAATTAAAAAATTTGGTAAACTCTTCTTTGTATTTTGAAAAGCGTGCTTATTTCAATCAAAATAAACAATAATTTAAAAAATCCTAAATATTTATGGAAAAATTTAAAATCTATTGTTTTGCCTCCTAAATCTATCAAAGATATACCTCATCATTTATGTTCGGTCGACGATATTAACAAACAATTTCTGTCTCTTCCTGGTTGTGGTAGTGTGAATTTGGCAGACTTGATATATTACGAGTCACACAGGTTTGGTGATAAAGTTTTTAGTCTAAAATGTTCCAATCAGGAAGAAATATCAAAAAATATTAACAGTCTAAAGTCGAACGCCCAAGGGAGCGATTTGATATCTTTGGAGATGCTTAAAATGACACTCCTAGATTCTCTAGGAGCAATTACGTCCATAATTAATAGATCAATTATTACTTCCACCTTCCCCGAATCTTGGAAAACGTCTGTTGTGATTCCCCTTCCAAAGGTATTAAATCCATTAAGTTTTAAGGATCTTCGGGCAATAAGCATTCCTCCAAATGTATCTAAGGTTTTGGAAAAGGTAATCTACTTTCAAGTCTCTCAATATCTGGAACAAAACGGTATACTGCCTGTGGTCCAATCTAGCTTTCGTAAAAAAATGAGTACGGCCTCAGCATTGCTTGATGTGACGAGCAATGTCTTGGAGGCACAAGACACTGGTTACGGCACTATTTTGGTTCTCCTGGACTTCTCTCGTGCTTTCGATACAATAAATATACCCTTATTGTTAGCAAAGATGTCTTTTTACGGTTTTGATTCACCCACTGTGAAATGGTTTTATAGCTATTTATGTGATAGGTACCAGTATGTGCAGTTATGTAGCGACGATGGCAAAGTCTTGCGTTCCTCTACTTCAGCACTGTCCAGAGGTGTGCTACAAGGCTCTATACTGGGCCCGCTTTTGTTTATTCTTTACTCTGCAGATATCGTCAACTACAATATTCTACTACAATATATAAAAATACAAAATTCTAAATTTCACCTGTATGCTGACGATCTGCAAATATATATTTCACTAGCGACCCGCCCCGGCTCCGCACGGGAAAATGGTTATTGTGGGTTATCTTTAAGCATATTATGCATGTATTATACATATAAACCTTCCTCTTGAATCACTCCATCTATTAAAAAAAACCGCATCAAAATCCGTTGCGTAGTTTTAAAGATTTAAGCGTACAAAGGGACATAGGGACATAGGGACATAGGGACAGAAAAAGCGACTTTGTTTTATACTATGTAGTGATGTCATCCTAATAGGGTCCAATCGGTTGTTAATAGGCTTAATGAAGATTTGGACAGAATTGCTGAATGGTCACATAAAAATTGTTTGGTCCTAAATCCTGTTAAATCGAAATTCATGGTTCTGGGTTCTAAACAGCAAATTGCTAAAATTATTGCACAAAAGCCATCAGTATTAATTAAAGGAGAAGTAATTAATATCACTAAAGAAACACGTAATTTAGGACTGATTTTCGATTCAGAGCTAAGATTCGAGAAACATATAAAGGAAACATCACGTAATTGTCTTTATCGCCTGAAGACTCTTTACAGGATTCACGAGTTCCTTAGCACAGATCTTCGAATAAATCTGGTTGAATCTTTAGTGTTGTCAAAATTTAATTATGTGGATACCGTCTACGGGCCAAGACTTCTAGCAAAAACAAAAGCTCTTATTCAACGTGTGCAGAATGCCTGTACTAGATTCTGTTTTGAAATCCCACCAAGAACACATATGTCGCCATTCATAAACCAAGCCAGGCATTTGAATATGGCTTCAAGGAGATCACATCACTTTGCCACGCTTCTTTTTGGCATTATTAAAAGTCATAAGCCTTCGTATTTGCATGAGAAGTTAGAATGGTCCTTGCGTACACGTGTTTCTCGACTAACCATCCCTCGTCACAGCACGGCAGCTTTTAAAGGTTGTTTTAAATATACCGCTTCCAAGATATGGAACAACATTCCTCCTCCTGTATCAACTTCTCGATCCATAAGCAGTTTTAGGCATAAAGTAAAAGAATTTTACATGCAACTTCAACTGAGCGGTATACCATCCGTGATATAGGTGAATTTGTGCAAAATAGTTTTATTTATTTTATAGTGTAAAAATTGTTAAGTTAGTACTCCTACACTTGCCCTGGCACACACTCTCTATTATAAAGTATTTTTCTGTTATTGTTTAGGTTAATTTTAAGTCCAAATTTGTTCGCCGTACTTTTGTATCGGGTTTCTGCTGAAAACCAGCGTCATTACCATCAGGTGGTGACACTATGCTGAGCTGAAACCCTTTCGGCTTCATATTATGTTATTAGATTTAAGAACCATGTATCTAGTTTAATACGTACCTATAATGTTGAAGTCGAATAAACTTTCATTCATTCATTCATTCAAAATGACGTAGAAATGACGTAGACTTGTGTCAGTCACGTGGTCTATTTGCAAGACCTTGTTTTCTTGGACCATGGTGTAGGTGTATGATGTACGTACAGTAGATGCAGGTGTGTGAGCGGTCGCAGCGCGTGCGCAGGCAGGCGGCGCAGCGCGCAGCGGTCCAGCCACAGCCGCAGCAGCGCGGCCCCGCCCAGCGCGCCGCCCGACACCGACTCCAGACGGTTCAGGGACAGGTTCCTGCAACACACACACACCTCAACACAAATGCACACACACACAAGGTCATAACACGCGGCACGGTGACGTAAGACGTGTGTGAGACTCGCGCCCCGTCACCATTTTTTCTATTTTGTGGGCCTAGTGGTGAAACCTTCAAAGTTAATAGGTTTCTATTCTATAAAATAATTTATATTTTATTATATTTTTTTACTTTTATAATGTGATTGATTACAACTCGGAAGTCTATTATTAATGGACTTCCTCCGAAGTCTGCTATTATTTATCGGCAATTTAATTATTCCGCAATAATACTCGTATACAATTTTACACTAAGCAGAAAAATATTTTTAATGATTGACATTTTTATCGACTTTTTTGAAAATGTATCGCTTAAAATATTTAGGAATTAGAAATTTATTACAAGCACAACAGGTATCTTGCTCGCTGAGGAAATCGACCCCCCCCCCTCCATAAAATTATTAACAATAAAATTATTATTTAGGTGATATTATTCAGATTGATGACCTAAAAGTCGAGTAAAAGCAAGAAATATTTTAATAAACCCATTTTTGGCTATATATCATTATCCCACACACCAAATATTAGCAAAACATTAGCATCTCGTGCGATATAATATTAAAACGAGCGTGATATGGGAAGGGAAGGGAAAATCGCTGACGCTGCCACGGCCTAGCGGGCGCGCCGCATGGCAATGAGGATGACGCTTATTCTTGTCGACACACTCCTATCATTACTTTAGAGTCCATACGTCCTTCTCATGATTTTTAGGACAAAACGGAACGAAGGAGGGGTCAATTTAACTGACATAAATCTGACTGAATGACATGAATTATACATATAAACCTTCCTCTTGAATCACTCTATCTATTAAAAAAAACCGCACCAAAATCCGTTGCGTATTTTTAAAGATTTAAGCATATAATAGGGACATAAGGACAGAGAAAGCGACTTTTTTTATACTATGTAGTGATTTAACAGCTACGCTCGTATTTTAGGATTATCGGATCTATTCAAAACTGAATCCGTTCATCTCCCATCCTTATTGGTTTCATATTATCAGAACAAAAAATGGGCGACAAATTGTGACTTGGAAGAATCACCACCACGTCTACGTGACGACTACGTTAAACCCTCCAACAAACAAACTATCTTAAAATATATTCGCATGTATTGGACGGGTGCGTCGCATTTTATATAACAACGATTGGCATATTTTCATTTTAATAACGTTCAAAAGTTATAACAAACGATAGACATACAGTCACTTGCCATATTTTTTTAGGTATTGGACCATATTAATGTGAATTTTGTGAAATTAGTTTTTCAGTGAATAAAAAATAAACACAATCAACGTAATAAAATTCCTGTAACTAAAGGAAACTGAAACTGAATGAGCGTAAGTCGGAATATCTTAAAACCATAGAATTTCTTTGCAGGGGTGCAGCCACAGCAGCTTTCCTCACAATTGTTCCGAATGACATTTAAAAGTGGATAGGAAATGAAATGCTTCTTGGAAGGGAGGGACACAAAACATCTAATTTGAGATTAATTGACACTTCAAAATATTATAATTAAGCGCTGCTGTGGCGCCTGCGTCATGTCATGTCCGCTGAAAGTTGCACGCTTTCAGAGAAACTACTCGTAAATTAATACGCGGTCTTCTTCGTTTCAGCGCAATAATGTTACTATAACTCGATTGTTTGTTTGCAAGCAAAATAGCTGGGAGCTATATTTTAGTAATAAGAATACTAACCTTGATAAATAGTACAGTATTTTCTAGTTAATCGGGTCATATGTAACGATGACGCAAAGGCGTCGTAGTCGTAAATAATGTATGTTTCTGTAACGTTAGCTATGACATAATAATATGCATGCGCCTTAACTACATTGTGCAAGTAAGCTCAGTCAAAGAATAGTACAGTATGTATAAGGTGGCTCAGTTTGAAAGTAAATCCTGACATGAGGCTGGTTGCGAGTAGGCTACACGCCGGTACGTGAACGATAACATTGTTGTGTTGTGCTGTCTCAGGTGCAGTGGCAGATGATTCGTGTGCTGTTTTTATTTTTATAGGATAGGATAATGAGGCTATAGAAAGGCTAGGCTAGGCTATAAAATGTAAGCTTGAATAAAGTAATATGGTGATTACTAACCCATCTCTTTTCATTCATTTACTTATATTTGCGCACTCGTATTATAGTAACCCTACAACTACGTTTAGTTAATTAGCTCTAGCTCAGGCACCATAAATCCTATAGTAATTATTGTTACCTTTTTGATTAGGTAATTTGTTGTAGAATTAAAATAGGAAACATTATTTTCACGAAAACTTTATAAATTTAGCGTAATCTGTGATATTATTTATACACAATTTGCAGGCAAAAATCAGAACAAAACCTTTTAATTTGAAACTGGATCGAAATGTACCTAAGTGTCTTAAATGAGTTGTTGTTGACTTTGAGGCTAACAAGAGGAACAGTAACTAAATATTTTTAATTATATAATATTTAAATTATCTACAGCACCCCTTCAATTCTTCCGCAAAACAATGCGCGCTTTGTCTCGACGAGCCAATGTACGCAATAGGCGGCCCGTGATTATCGCTTAAATGTATAATGGTTGTTAGTGACGGAAGGAGTACAGAATTATGTAATAAAGCAGCAGTGTAGTGTGTTTGTGTACTCACAAGTCCCGCAGCGCGACGGCCGGCAGCAGCGCGTCGCGCGGCAGCGTGCTGATGTTGTTGTTGGACACGTCACTGCAATAACACAACAACAATTACCACAACAACACATCACAATTAACAGAGCCACACGCAACAACATAACAATATTTTCCCATAAGACTGAGGTAGGTGTTCTTCTAAAGTCAAAACTGTTCTTCCTTAAGGTCTATTGTGTCTCTGATAATAAACAACATACAGACTGATAGCGCCGCCGCTATACGTAATTTGTGCTGATAGAGTCTGTTACTTATGCATTTATTATATTAGTGGAGAACCACCTATTACGTGATGCTTTACGATGTTTAAAATTTAATTAGTTTTATGTTGTTTTATTAAAATACTTAGCACTTTTTGCATTTATATGTAGCAGGAAAACAAGGAAATCAGGGATTCCATGAAATCCCCAGGAATATCACAATTATCGCGGAACATACGCATTCAGTTTCAAATTAAATCTTCAAGCATATTTATCTCCACCAACAGAAATATGGGTAGTGCAAGTAGGTACTCATGTCTAGACAAGTTGTAGTTTTATTTCAAGATCAAGCCGCAAACCGAATTAGGAAGTTTAGTTGTGGATTGTTGTTTGACTCGCCGCCGCACGTGGCCGTCGTTATTGCGAACATCCATCATGCGCTCTGACACCTCCCCCTGCTTCCAAACCCCACAACCCTCACCTCACCCCCCCACAGACCGCCATCCAGAGCCAGGGCCAATCCCGCCAGAAATCACGAACTGTCGATAACACTTTCCTAAACCTCTATAATTTTTGTATCTTGTTGGGGTTCTAAAATGATTTATATTAAATACGCATACCTACCTACTTTATAAATACTTTTTTCTGCTCAACATTTCTGAAGTCATTTTTGTTAATATGTAATACAAAGCTCGAAAGAGTCAGTATAGTTTTTGAGAATGTTTGAGCGTTCTTAATTACCCGTAAAGTTTATTTGTGTGTAAGTACGTAGCATTCCAGTTTGATAAAATCTGTATCATCTCAGAAAATTTCGGTCCGTCAACAACCTATCCTTCACCACATGAATATTGCTTTCGCTTCGATAAATCGATAGGATCTACAGCAACTCTAACCTTTCCTTTTATACGTCGTTTGGTAACTTGTAACTTGTAACGCGAGTGTGTCGGAGCTTCGTGGAGACCTTGCTAGTTACTGCCCCCCCCACTCCCTTCCCTCCGCTGCTGTCCGAACTTCAAGAGAACAAGCGCTATTTTTAATCTGTTTGTTTTTGAACAAAATGCACTTGAACATTTCTGGAAGGAAAAGCTGGAAATATCTTTGCACGTACAAAAGTTAAAGTTTATGTTGTTTATTGTTAATTGAAAAAGATTTTGTCTCTTTTGTTTCTTATAATTAATTCACTTAACTAGCCATTCTCTACATTATGTAAGGTACTTAAAAGTCTTCGTAGTCTAGTCTAGTTTGTATTAGAATTGGACTAACTCAACTCTTCTCTCTCGATAAAAGTACACACCCAGGGACTAGGCAGCAGCGTTCATCTGTGTAACGGCAACAACAACTGCGATCCCCTACACCCAGGAACTAGACAGCAGCGTTCACCTGTGTAACGGCAACTACAACTGCGATCCCCTAGACGACTGCCATGCGTGGGGATTATTGTCATAAGCATAAGGATGTATATTGTCATACATTCCTTTTAAGCGGAAGGCCTTTACTCCTGTAGAGTAGAGGACAATTATAGACTGTGTGGTAGTCGTTTGGTACGTTTCTTCTCGGGAAGAGTAGAATAAAGACTTTTTAACTTATTTATATAAATGTAAATATCAAAGAAACATTCATCATCGTCATCATTTCAACCGAAAGATGCCCACTGCTGGACACTGGAACTTATTTATTAATTAAATTATTTGCTACACTTACAGTTACAACAACTAAAAAAAGTGTAACAAACCGTTTGTTCCCACTAGTTCCATTGAACAGTTCCATGATGGAACTAATATGCAACTTTTGTTTTACATTAGTTCCATTGAATTATGGGCAGTTCCACAATGGAACTACTGAACTAATATGCAACTTTTGTTTTACATTAGTTCCATTGAATTATGGGCAGTTCCACAATGGAACTACTGAACTAATATGCAACTTTTGTTTTACATTAGTTCCATTGAATTATGGGCAGTTCCACAATGGAACTACTGAACTAATATGCAACTTTTGTTTTACATTAGTTCCATTGAATTATGGGCAGTTCCACAATGGAACTACTGAAACTTTTTGTTCTCAATAGTTCCATTGGATTGTAAATGGTTCCTAAACTTGTCCTTACTTGTAGTTAATAAACTGGAAATGGAAACGGACTTTTTTTTTATTAACTTTTTTTTTTATTTCTTCTAAATTTTTACACAGATAGTCTTACATCCAACTTAGGAAACTAGTACAATACATAGCAAAATCGAAAAGACTTGCATGAAATACATCAGCTGTTTGTTGCTGCACATCAAAATCTTATAAAGCTTCGTAGTGAGCACAGCTAGGGACAACTATTTGGTATTCTGTGGCACAGCCCAATCGAATTGGCCACAAATTGCAATCGGCACTCGCCAGGCTTTCCCTCGCCGCCGCGCCCGCGCCGCCGCCGCCGCCGCGTGGACCGGCCGGCCTCGACCCGCGCACAGAGCGACGCGCGCAAGTGCTCTCGCGCATACAAATCATACGCGACATAGGGCCGCCGCCGTTACAACAATTAAAAGTTTATTAACTTCTTGAGAATTCTCTCCAATAACTGTATTTAAATAAAAGTTCAGGCAAGCCGCTGGAGGTAAGGCAATGATGATTTATTTATTTGCAAGCAATAATGGAGAATTCACTAATTTCCTCAATGCTAAAATTTAATAATGATTGATAAGATTTGAAAATGTTCACAAAACGATAGTTATTATATGAACTAAATAAAACGCCTTAAGTGTAACAGGCCTTATTCCACTAATTGTCTAACAATATAATTAAATTAATTATTTATTTCATTATATTTAAAATAATTATATTGGTATTGTTATTAGTGGGCCGCTCTCCGCAATGGATTGTAATAATCAGAAATAAATGTTTTGAATTTAAATATAAGTTATTCTAAATTTTTAATAGGTAGTTACACTAAACTTGTAGCAGCCATAGCGCGATGCGTGCGCGCGTGAAGGTTAAACAATACGCTTAACTACCACAAGATCACAACACCAAAGTGATATAGATTGACCGCGCACCTTACGTTTATATTTGTTTTGCGCTTAACAAGTTGTCAATACTGTCAGTTTGCCTTCTCTTTATTGGGAAGTCCTAAAATTAACAATATGATATGTTTCCGATTCCCTGTAGTGCCACTGTCGTTGATTGCTTATTCCTGATAGGAAAATTTGAAACTTACGTTATTTTTCGACTCTGGAAATTATTCTTGAATTCTCGTACCCTTTTTGGACATATTAAGAGAAATAAAGAAAAGAAAGGAAGAAATTATTTATTTGACAAGATAATGTATAACAATGAACAATGTCAAGATCTTAAAAATTAAACTAGAACTTTTGGTTTTATATCTCGCGAAAGTACAGCTCTATGAGAGAGAGAGAGAAAGATAAAGAGATATGAGAGAAGTCTTTCTAACGGTAGATTTAAAGAGACTGCACTTAAAAGTGTCCAATTCCAAAATAAAAAATCTCGCACAATTGCATAAGTATTTTTGTTTTAAAAACAAAAAAAGCACCAATATGGTGAAATGAAATTAAATGAAATGAAAATAATTTATTTGCAACACACAAAATACTTACAATAGACAAAAGTTCACATGCGTAATTAAAAAAATAAATCGTTTAGGTCGCAAAATGTCCAGGTTGCAAAAGGTCCAGCTTGTAAATTGGTAATTATTAATGGACCTTTTGCGACCTGGACATTTTGCGACCTTGACATTTTGCACCCGCTGGATATTTTGCAAATTGGACATTCTGCACCTAAACAATGTATCCGTTTAATGCGCAGAAATAATGGTGCCAAGAAAGTGTAAAGTGTTTAACGTGGTTTAACCAACTCCGCCCTCGGCCGCACACCATCATCGCTCAGAGCAGTCGGTTACAAGTTAGAACATAGTACAGTTACAAGGCGACCACGAATACATAAGAAGTGTACACACTAGTCGAAGGGTTTTTGTTTGTTTGTGTGCCACAAAAAAGCTGCAGCTCAACATAAGTTGAGCTATAGTACGGGTACTTTAACACACGCTGTTTTTCAGCTGTTGCCCCCATTTGGGGTCAAAGGACGCACCGTCCATACAAAAGACGCAATTTATTACCCGAAATAAATATAACTATAAAAATTAAGACGACTCAAAATAATGATTATAGTAATTTATTCTTAAATCGATCCTATAATTATATTGTAAACTAAAACTACCTTACAAGTGAAAGTGTGTTTGCAAAGCGCTGTCAATCAGGTCGTCGGTCGCCGGTCGCCGGTCGTCGGTCGCCGGTCGTCGGTCGCCGGTCGCCGGTCGCCGGTCGCCGGTCGTGGAACCTGCTTTTGCGCATGTCGGTGAAGGTCGCGAATGTACGCTCGATTGTCTTGTCTATGTTAATGATTCTACTGACTTTCTTTTTACCCGACTACGGCGCAGCAAAAAGGAGGGTTATGATTTTGACCGGTATGTATGTATGTATGTATGTATGTGGCTATGTTCATCTGTTCCCTCATATCTCCGAAACTATCAGTCGTATTTTAACAAATGGGGTGTCATTTGATGCGTCTTAATTATCTGCTGGTTATAGGATATGTGACGTCACACTAAATTTAATATAGCGCCCTCTACAGGACATAAAGTTGTGAACTAAAAAAATTTTTTTTAATGGTACCGTATGGGGTATCAAATTTAAGGATTCAACTGGCACAGTTCAAATATATGTCGGAAACAGAGACAAAACGGTGGTGGGGAAAGCAAATAAATAAAGGAAACCCGCAAAGAGCAACACGCGGGAAATACGTTAAGCGTGGGCGTATGCTACAATAACTTTTAGAGAACCATCGTACACTATCTTTGTCAGGACTACCCCAATTTGTCATCACTATTGAAACAGACTTTACCAACTATATCGAATTCCATCTCAATCGGAACACACTATACCAACATAGACTCGGTTGCTTGTTATCATGAACGATCGGGACCTAATCAATCCCTAAAAGGGGTTTAGGTAGATCCGAGCACCATCAAAATGTCATAAGGGGAAACTGGCATGGTAAACACTGAACAATTACAAACTGGCCAACCAAGGGGCCTCCCCGCCCGGACCCTATGTAACTCGACCATATTACAGTTACTCTACTCGCGGTCATGATAACAATGCCATAGCTAACACCATACGAATATCACATAACCTAGCCAACCTTGCTAGGGACACGATAATTAGATCACTTTACTCACGGTTTACAGACACCACTGGACTGTGGTACAAACAATATTCCAACAACCATTATTTCAACATACATCCAGATCACACATCGAATCACACATCACAAAACACACCGGACCAGTACGTCCACCAGAATCACACTCTCAGACACACAAAGTTATCAACGCGGCTGCAGATCTACCAAGAGGCTCGCCCGCCCTGAGCAGCGCTATTTATGTGAGTGAAACACCCGGTCCCACTCCCGGTAGTAGGGCCTCCTGTCAAACGTCACCGCGCCAACTTCACACCGGTCAACTATATCGATTCTACCTTCGGATACTCGAGAAAGTAAAATAAAAACTGTCATCGATGTTTACAATCGATTTAAACGATCAATCTGGCTTTAATCTCCGACACGGCCATCCTGCGATGACACACGTCCTCGTGTGTTGGATTCGAAACTAATTAAAAGCAACACTTAATACCGCTCGGCTATTCCTGACAAAACATTACCAGGTCAAACAGTTTTTAATTCCTGCCAGATAAATTCAATTACCGTAAAAGCGATCAAGTACCATTACAGTCACAATCACCGTGACATCACTAGTCATAAACAATTTCAAAGTCAAACATGAGGTATCTTATTCGCGGTCGACGGCTATCGCATAGCCAATGTCCATCTCTCCTGGACTCAACAAGTCAATTCCATGACTCCATGGTCGCTCCAAAGACCAAAACACAACATAACCTCAGCCAGAGCAAGGAGCCCGCTGCGCATGCACGGACTACTCAAAGTGGACTATTCCCGTTTCAAAAGTGAGCGCGTCTCTTACTTTAAAAAAGAGCGTCCCTAGAAAAACTACAATGTACCACTCAAAGCAGACACCGATTTCTACGCACTACGGCTCATCCAAGCCTCCGCTTCGGTCAACTACACCACAGTAAAATCGAACTCAGAACCTCACTTCCAGTTTTACAATTTCTCTAATTTCGTTCATCGAAATTCAATGGTACTTAACCCTTCGACAACTTCTACTAACGGTAAAACACGAATCTTTAAAAGATCACTTTTTACGCTCCGTACTATGCGTATCCACATCTAAAACTTAATTTTTTTTTTTTTTTTTTTTATAACAATAAGAAACAATTTTAAGCATAACCGATTTTGAAATGAATCCGTACCGAAAAACCTTGATTTCATATCCGTCAGTTAAATCAGTTATCGAACAAAAAAACTTGATAATAAAAATATCAGATTTAAATGGCTTTAATAAAGGGTAAAAATATTGCAAAGGCTCCCAAGACATGTGACGTCCATCCCGTCACAAAACATGTGTGTAACCTCTATCCGGATACCACATCAACACAAGCCTCCATCCGGCTTTACACATCACGTAACCTCTATCCGGTCACGACAACACAAGCCTCCATCCGGCTTTTCACATCACGTAACCTCTATCCGGTCACAACAACACAAGCCTCCATCCAGCTTGTTAGAACCTAGCAACCTATCAGAAGTTAACCATCTCAGCTGCGCAAGTGCCACTCCTCGCAAAGAGCTACTGCGCATAAAAAGCAGTCAACGCGCACCTCCTACATGCTCCGGAACATTCATTGCACCATCGCTACAACACATATTAGAAAACACTCTCAAAAAAAGAAAGCAAAACTAGTCATTGTTCGAATACTTCAAACTCAGAAAGAAACAAATAAAAACAAACTAAAATCTTTGGTAATACTTTGAAAAAGGAATGTCGAGTAAAGATTCCCAAACTACATCAGCTCCAAACTTCAAATCTCGAAAACAAACAACGCTTTGCCAACAAACCAAACTCATCGCTTCCAAACTACAATCATCGCCTCTATCCGGCGGATAACCCCAAATCATCGACTCCATCCGGCGGACAACATTAATCATAAAAACAGAACTTTTATCACAAGATTTGGAAACTATTTACAAAAACAAAGTCAAATCACCACTCGATTATCCGATTATCATCATTATCATAGTCAGGTAAACACACTGTCTAAGTCAGTTAAACTTCGTCAAAAAGTTTGTCATGAGCGACTAGTAGCTATAGGTAGGTAAGTTCATACACCGCTTTTAAAATACAACGAACTGTCATTTTTTTTAAAATTTCAAACGTCTTTGTTAATAACGTTCAATTTTAACAGATTTCGTTCCGTACTATTTTTTTCAAAGAAGTGAACAATCTAATTTTCACAATAATTAAATCGAACCAGGTGGGTACTTTGAATCACGTTTCCGAACCACGTAGCAAAACGAACAATAAATCACAAAACTTCAATCACGCACGGTCTAATAGGTTACACTGCTAAAAATTTCAAACAATAATCTCCGAAAATTAAGCCAAAATACAATCGCAAAGACCTATTGTTGCAACGGGTTATCTTCTGCAAATGTCAAACTAGGCGCGCATTATTTGGCGTACAACATCATGACTACGTTAACGATAACGATTATACACAAACACAATAAAACTTGACGCACTCACATGTTATTAAAATGAAACATAAAAATACTACCGCACCTAGTATAAATCGGCGTGTACGTTACCCCAGAATACCGTTAATAAAAAACACTGATTGATTCTGATTCTAACTACCACGAGATAAACCGATTTTAGTTCATTCGTTTTACAACCAGAAAAATCTCAATTAATCCATCCAATCAATCACTTCGAATATTTGACGCTCTAAAATCTTGACCATATCGATAATTCGGACACAGCATACTATTTTTTTTTTCTACCCACACTAGAAACGTTCAAAACGAAAGTTACCATAAATCGTCAAATTCCCAACTAGTACTTACAAAGACGCACGAAAATTGAAATCCAGAAGAAGATCACAAATTACACATGAAATTCAAACACTATGGCCTATAATAGTGTCTCACAAAATTTGTAAACCAATTAAAATCTTTCAGTCGTGAAACTATTCTCATCCTCCGATTGCAAATCTAATCAATTGGGAAATTAACGACTTTTGCATTTGGTTTCTGCACACTTTCTTCCTACCAACGAAATTAAGAAAAGAAACGTTCTACAAACTGCCGATCATTAACCCTGTAGGCTACAGATCCTTTATCCCAACTTCTGATGTCGGAAACAGAGACAAAACGGTGGTGGGGAAAGCAAATAAATAAAGGAAACCCGCAAAGAGCAACACGCGGGAAATACGTTAAGCGTGGGCGTATGCTACAATAACTTTTAGAGAACCATCGTACACTATCTTTGTCAGGACTACCCCAATTTGTCATCACTATTGAAACAGACTTTACCAACTATATCGAATTCCATCTCAATCGGAACACACTATACCAACATAGACTCGGTTGCTTGTTATCATGAACGATCGGGACCTAATCAATCCCTAAAAGGGGTTTAGGTAGATCCGAGCACCATCAAAATGTCATAAGGGGAAACTGGCATGGTAAACACTGAACAATTACAAACTGGCCAACCAAGGGGCCTCCCCGCCCGGACCCTATGTAACTCGACCATATTACAGTTACTCTACTCGCGGTCATGATAACAATGCCATAGCTAACACCATACGAATATCACATAACCTAGCCAACCTTGCTAGGGACACGATAATTAGATCACTTTACTCACGGTTTACAGACACCACTGGACTGTGGTACAAACAATATTCCAACAACCATTATTTCAACATACATCCAGATCACACATCGAATCACACATCACAAAACACACCGGACCAGTACGTCCACCAGAATCACACTCTCAGACACACAAAGTTATCAACGCGGCTGCAGATCTACCAAGAGGCTCGCCCGCCCTGAGCAGCGCTATTTATGTGAGTGAAACACCCGGTCCCACTCCCGGTAGTAGGGCCTCCTGTCAAACGTCACCGCGCCAACTTCACACCGGTCAACTATATCGATTCTACCTTCGGATACTCGAGAAAGTAAAATAAAAACTGTCATCGATGTTTACAATCGATTTAAACGATCAATCTGGCTTTAATCTCCGACATATATATAAATATTCTCTTTACGTAAAACATTTTTATTACATAAATGATAAAATATTGAATAATTTTTACATAATGATTCCTGATGAAAATATTTTCTTGTTTTTTACTTTTTAGAGCTCGAATTATCAGTAGTCGGGTTTTAGTTTTTGAACTTATTTTTTAAACGTTTTTGTTTGGCATGTTATCATATCGTAATTTAATTGATATTTGTAATTCTTTTTCTCTCATTTATTGTCACATTCCAACACAATTTATATTGTTTAAGAAATTATCTAAAAAAATAAAAAAAATATAGACTAACAACAAGCAACTTCTTTGAGAATCTCTACATTTCAAGTGTTATAATTTATCTCAAATATATAGGGACCACTCTACCAATAATATAATCGCTGCAGACCCCTGAACATATCTCTCACAGTGTTACAACACTGAAGTGGAAAGAGTGAAATGAAATTTAAATGCGTTATAAGAAAAAGCTGTGTACAAGTTCTAAGCGGATGACAGATTCAGTGTTACAACACTGAAGTGGAAAGAGTGAAATGAAATTTAAATGCGTTATAAGAAAAAGCTGTGTACAAGTTCTAAGCGGATGACAGATTCAAAGGAAAATATGTTCTCGGTTGAACCAGTTGGGTTAATACGGGTACCTCAGCAAAGGAAAGTAGAATCGATGCAGTAAATAGGGCAGCGTGGTGAGAGCCTGACGGCGCACTAGGCATCCGTTTAATGAAGATTTTATCAAAGTTGCACTTTATTAGTGGCCAGTTTTTCCTGTGAGGCATTTTCCCGCGGTAAAAGGTAGCCTATGTATTATTCTGATATATTATAACCTAAATAAAATATTACTCAGAGTGAATGTGGCTTTCTAATGGTGAAAGAATTTTTGAAATCAGTACAGTAGTTTTAGAGTTATTCATTACAATACAGACATACAACGTACACCACAACATACACACAATACCACAACATACATACATACACAAACACACAAAAACACAAATATTTCCTCTTTGAGGAGACTGAGAGCAATGAGGTATTTAATAATTTATCATCATTAAGACAAGAAGCTTTTTTAGATTATGTCCGAGATTTTCTTGAAAATTAATTAAAATTTATAATCCACACAGTAACGATCTAACCGATCTAGGGTCTGCCGACTCTGCCGTAACTTAGAACAATCTTCCTGTGATTTCACTAATGTTTAAATTTTTGTATCATCGGCGTACAACAAGATTTGAGAATTCTTAAAACAACCTATGATGTCATGTATACAAATATATTATATTATACAATTCTGATACTTGTTATGTTATCATACTGCATCCTCTGGCACAGGTGGGGTAGGGTGGGGTGGGAGGAAAGTGATAAGTCCAGGATGCTAGGACACTGCTTCCTCACGCACGGGCTTTTTATAAGACTCCATTCGCTAAGCTCCGCTTCGCTTCTGTATTGGTATCCATAAAGAAGTGTGCTTTCGTTATATCAAATTACACGTATCATTGATATTAATAACATGGAATATGCATGAAAAAAAATCAATATCTAAATTAATTTTCCAAAAATATCATACGCTGGCTACGCTATACACACATACCTACATTACTTTTTTAATTTTGTTTGAATATTACATTTTAATTACTCTTATAATATAATTTTACTTTTGCAGTTAATTTTCAGTGCACTTCAATAAAAATCGTCATCATCATCATCAATAGAATCTAAAATACTATTAGTAGGGACTACTATTTGGTATTCTGTGCTATTAGAAGTAGTTTATTTTATTGCGTCCACTATTGAATGTGATCTGTTTGATGTGGGTGAGGTGGGTGAGGTGAGGCTCATTGTTTCAGCCGAACGACGTTGTATTCTGTAGTCTGTAAATCTGTAAGGACCAACTTGTCCGAGCGCGGAGTCCGTAACAAGATTTTAATAAAACTTGGCACATAGATAGAATAAGCCTTGGGAAAGAACATTAACGCGGGCGGAGTCGCGGCGGGAAACTAGTATTAGATAAGTGAGAAACTGGTGCTTGTTATCGTGAACGTGGTTGCCATATTGGAGAATGCAATCACGAAGCAGCAGTGTCTGCCGTCACACACAGGGTCGGTAGTCGCACACAGCATGCGGGAATAGGATGCTATCTAATAATATGCATCCCGGTTGCATCCGACGATGTATATTGTATGTAGATATTAGATAATGTATACTATACGTACGTTTACAAGATGACTACACCAGAAAATGATGTACAAACAATTCCTCCGACTTTCTGACTTGTTTCAAAAATATTACATCTCAACTCACTTGTTTTTGACTAATTTGTAAGTAAAATCGATCATTGTCACTCTTTAAGTCATGTCATATGGGCAATGAAAACATAGAAATCATATAGGTAGGTACTTACACTGCTGAAATATATCAACGGATCAAGCTTAGAAAATATTGTTTCTATGTGTTCTGTTGATTTGATGAATCTTGTTCCATCATACTGGTTCCAGTACTTAAAAACATTTGCTAATAAATTACTTAAAGTAACGTTTATCATCATCTCAGCCGAAAGACTTCCATTGCTGAATAAAGGTCTCCCCCAAGGATCTCCACCATGATCGGTGCTGCGCTGCCCGCATCCAGCGGCTTTCCGCGACCCTCACAAGATCGTCGGTCCATCTCGTGGGGGGCCTGCCCACACTACGTCTTCCAGCGCGCGGTCGCCATTCATGAACCTTTCTGCCCCAACGGCCGTCGGTTCTACGCGCAATGTGCCCAGCCCATTGCCACTTAAGTTTAGCGATTCTTCAAGCTATGTCGGTGACTCTGGTTCGCCTGCAGATCTCATCATTCCTGATTCGATCACGCAAGGAAACGCTGCCCATCCAAGTTGGATTCGACGATTGACCTCCTTCTCGAAGTTAGATCTACCTAGCTGGACTGTTTGTCCCAGGTAGACGTAATGGTCTACAACTTCGAGACCTTTAGGCGATGTTGGTCAATTTCTCAGATAGTCAATTTAGAGGCACGTCTTTTATTGGAGTGGATACTACATGGGCGTTCGACATGACTTTTTGTTTTCTCCATGTTCATCTGCAGACCCACTTGTTGGGAAACTCTATTGAGGTCATCGAGCATTGTGCCGAGGTCCTCCAAGGTCTCAGCCATGACTACGATATCGTCGGAAAACCGAAGGTGAGAAATGTATTTGCCATTGATATTAATATCTTGTCCTTTCCAGTTCAGAAGCTTAAAGACATCCTTCAGTGCAGCGGTGAACAGTTTCGGAGAAATAACATCTTGTCTTACACCTCGTTGCAGCTGGATTGGTCTGGAGTTCTGATCCTGGAGTCGGCCTGACATAGTGGCATTATCGTACAAACACTTCAGCACCTCGATATACCGGTAGTCAATTTGGCACCTCTAAAGAGACTGCAGCACTGCCGAAGTCTCAATCGAATCGAAGGCCTTCTCATAGTCCACGAACGCTAAGCATAGTGGCTGGTTATACTCTTCGGTCTTCTGTATGACCGGCCGCAGCGTGTGAATGTGGTCTATGGTACTAAAGCCCTTTCGGAAACCGGCTTGTTCAGGAGGCTGGAAGTCGTCGAACCTGCGCTCGAGACGATTCGTGATGACTCTCGAAAACAATTTGTAGATATGGCTCAAAAGCAAGATGGGTCTGTAGTTCTTCAAAAATATTTTATCACCCTTTTTAAAAAAGAGGACCACCACGTTTCTAAGCCACGCCTGCGGCGTTATTCCTTCGTGGATGACGGAATTAAACAGTTTCTGAAGGGCTTTCAAGATCGGTGTACGACCTGCCTTCAGAAGCTCAGCAGTTATTCCGTCATCACCCGGTGTCTTATTGTTTTTTAACTGTTTAAGAGCCATCCTAATCTCGTACAGGCTGACGTCCGGGATATCTTCGGTGTAGTGTCGGGTTAGCCTAGCTCTGGGGTCAGTTGCAGCTTGGCTGTAAAAGTAACGTTACTCTTACATATTATCTGCTATTTATTTATTTATTTATTTAAGATACATGTTTGTTTACAGAACAGGTCCAAAACACAACCAGTATAAAAAAAAATTAAAAGCGTCGATACAATAATAATGTAGACAAGTCAACCGAAATTATTTTAAGCGAATAAGATTTTGAAACCATCAAATATTAATATGTAATTACATGTCAAATATAGTAGTCAAAAACATACAATAAATTCAAAGTGTGCATGCATAAATTATATAAGAGCTTTCATTACGGTTACTAGCTAGATAAAATATAATCATCAATTACTAAAATTTATCTTAACTACACATCAAAATAGAAAATAAATACAATTTAATCGTCAATGCTTAAAAACGACTTAGCTCTATTTAAAATATAGCATAAGCGATCCGAGAACAGGTCCACGTCTGCAAACTGTGCGACAATGCGTACATACAAATAAACAGTTAATTGAACAACAAAACTTCTACTAATATAGTAAAGGAATTGTATTTAATAAAAGAAACATAAAATTTTCATTTTCAAATTGTAATTTCCCTGCTACGGGTCAGTATAAGATTTATCTTCTCAAAGATTTGTTTCTGGAACCATCACAAAGTTTTTCTATGAGGTTCCTGAGGAGTGTTCCTTATGATGACGTCAGACCAGAAGAGGGTGCTGCCTACATCCATCACGGAGGAGCACTGACCTGCACATTCTTTGTTTCACAAGTATAGCCCTACCCCGCTGCCTCCTCGGCTAGGTGAGAATCCTTATGAATCTGGGCATAACCTTTTATCTCTATTAAGTAGAACATTATAGAGACGTAACACATGCAAATCTTATATAATTCTGTCAATTAGCTGAGGTACAGAAGAGGGGGTTGTAATCGCTTCGAAGTATTACAAACAACTAGTACTTATAACATCCTAGATCGCAACAAATCTGTGACCAATCACAGGATCGAGTCGCTTTATATTATTACGTCTCTACACTACTACAAAAAAGAATTCTTTCTAACTCTATGTCTGACTGACTCTTAATGCTATTGGACATTAATGTAGAAAAAAAATACAAATAAATGACTAGCCTAGCCAAATGATCCATGATTTCAGGACTAATTCAACCGACTCATTATCAACCTTCTACTGTCGTGTCGAGAGCTATTTCAATTAACAGCCTGGGCCTGGGGGGGAGGCCACTGCTGGACATAAAACGAACTTATATGAGACAAAAGACGATACATTCTTTACACGAGTGCCAGATTCTTACAATTTATATATATATTTTTTTATTTCCTTTGTAATCATAGCGGAATTTATACCAAAGGGACTAGTTAAATGAAATTACAAATATTTATTATTATATTTATTACTAGCTGTCTGCCCGCGGCTACGCCCGCGTTTTTTTTCGACTTCTCCGGAGTAATGTTAAACTATTACACGGGAACTCTATAATTTTCCGCGTTTAAAAGTATCCAAGATGTTGACCAGGGATATAAGGTACCACCATGCAAAATTTTATTTAAATCGGTCTTACAGTTTCTGAGATAGACCCGTACAATGTGGTGAGCTGTATGAGTTTCTGTAGTTTTTTAGGCTTCCTACGGGAACTTTTTAATTTTCCGGGATTAAAAGTATTTCAAGATGTTGACTGGGAATATAAGGTACCGCCATGCAAAATTTCTTTCAAATCGGTCCAACAGTTTCGGAGGTTATCCCGTACAAACAGGCAACCAGAGAAACAAAAATTAAAAAAAAATCTGGATATGTTCTATATCACTTCTTACATCGTCCCCCTGACTCGGTTTCTAGCATTTCTTCTCTATGTAGAGATTTTCAACCTCTGCAGTTTTATTTTAGAATACTTAACAGATAATTAGATAATTTAATGTGTAACCATAATAAAATATCCTGTCTATCGATCTAGGCCTTCTAGATACATATATTTTTTTTAATGTTTTCGGGTCCAGTGTTTGCTTTTTGTTTAATTTACATTGGACTTGATGCAAGTTGGGTTGCGGCTTTGTTAATAACTCATAGATTTTATGTCTGCACCGAGGGGTTTACCCTGGTATAAGGGTGAATAGGCCTTAGTCGACCACGCTGGCCCAGTGCCGGTTAGTCAACCTCACACACAACCTTTGAATTACTTCGCAGGTTTGTGCTGGTTTTCTCACGATGTTTCCTTCACCGTAAGAGCGTTGGATAAATGAGTATAATATGAATTCGAAAATTGAAAACACATTGGTGTGTGTCGAGTAAAATATCCGATTGTAACAGAAAAACAAATTTAATTATATGGTGTTTCACCTCACATTTGAATGTTAAGAGAACCCTTATCTGTGCCATTATCAAAATCATTTTACGTAAAATCCGAATCGCCTCGCATTATTTACTTTTCTAAAATGGCGCTTTAATGCCCCAGACCTTTTCTTTAATCTTTTCCTAAGTTTTCATTTACACCCTGTGTAATATATTTATAATTAACATTTTTTCAACCAACACGATCATCAAAAAAAAGGTCCGGAGAACTATTTTGTACTTAATTTAGAATATTAGTGAAGAAACCTCGGTAAAACGCCCATATATTGATTTTTTAGGGAACTAAAATCTGAATTTGCTACTTTTAAAATCCCAAAAAAAGTGTTTCTGCACAATGATACATATCTGAGTCGTTTTTTATACCCAAAAGCCCCCATATAGCAAATTTAATTGAAACAGGATGCCTCGTTTTTGAGAAATTAGAAAATTTTTCTTATTTAACCATTTTCCCGTAGGAATGAGATATTTTCCTGCGGTAAAAACTATCTAAGATGTTGACCAGGGATATAAGGTACCACCATGCAAAATTTCATTCAAATCAGTCCAACAGTTTCTGAGATTAGCCCGTACAAACAGACAAACAGACAAACAGACAAACCGACAAACAGAGAAACAAAAAAATCCAAAAAATCTAGATAGGTTCTATATCACTTCTTACATCCCCCTGACTCGGTTTTTAGCATTTCTATTCTATGTACAGATTTTCGACCTCTACAGTTTTATTATTATATTATACATTATTC
>OX419599.1:0-142220 GCA_948473455.1 Teleiodes luculella | reverse complement strand
GTCATCAGACGGGTTTTGCATGATTGATTATTACAGTACTTCACTTTGTAGGCGACAAGGAAAACGCGCAAGGCAATTTTACAATGTTGTTATAATATTGTCCAAACTTATTAAACAGTAATAGTGTCCAACTAATCTCTAAAATTAAACTGAATATAAATGTCCAAATAAAATCTAACACAATTAATTTTAGAAAGTCTTTGTTTTAAACTAAATAACGAGAACGGTAAACGAATCCGTGGGCCGCGCTCGGCAAAGGCTAAGAACAGAGTGCGGGGACTAGCTTTGCAGCCCCTCTCATAACTTTAGGAATTTTATCACCCACATAGAGAGCCGGCCCACGGCTACGTTCAGCGACATACCAAATTGGTGATGTCACCACCGTTCCCAGGGTATGTTCGACCCATGTACGTCCACACGTCCTGTGCGATAAGGTGGCGATAAGCCCTTAACTTAAACAAATCGTTCGTGAGAACTGGGTAATTAAGATTCCAATAGGAGAAGCGAGGCGCCAGATTTCGCGCCGACACGGCGATCCTGACTTTCACACGTCCTCGTGTGATCCAGGCAGGACCCCACCTGCAAAGATTACACCTCCCTTAAAGCTTCCGTTCGGCTATCCTACCAAACTACCGCAAGTACCAGAGTGTAAGGTCTCCACAAATGAGAACTAAGTGTTAAACATTTAGTGTTATGCTAAAATTCAACAATGAAGAACAGATCTAGTCACATTATAAATCAACAACAGATCAAGTCAAAGAACTGATCTAATCACATTATAAATCAACAAACGTAACTGCAATTCTGACACACACTATGACATTATGAACAACGTGTCCACAAGCCATAACCCAACAGCGACGACGCGACCCTGTGTGACATTAAGAACAATGTGTTCAGAAGCCACGGAGCTGGCATGACATTATAACTATAGGTGTTACAAGCCACACCAGTCCACGGAGCTGGCATAACGTTATGACTAGTGGTGTCACAAGCCACACCAGTCCAGGTCTCACATCGCAACGCATCGCTCATCACTGAGCATACCACAGTACCCATCACATGGGCACTCCACTAAGCCCGCGCACCCATTGCTCATCGCCGCCCGCGGCTTCCGATACCAGCTCAACTGGGTTACAGACTTGGCCTTGTGATCGGCAACAAGAACAGGTCGCGAACTAAATATGTCCATTTGAATTGCATTACTATTGTTCTCCAATTGCATTAATATTGTTCTCCGCCGACAACGGTCGAACCTGACTGTTCTTCATCATCGTCATCATCATCAGTTAAAAGCTGTTCCAACTCAGGGGGAACGTCACACTCTGGCATTGCTCGCAAACGTTCATGAGCGTATTTAAACGTTCGATTATTATTCAATGACTTCAAGAGATATCTATCTCCATCAAGTAATTCAATGACTTTAAAAGGTCCACGATATTTACAATCAAGTTTAGTCTGATTTCTTTCATGGTTCTCAATTAAAACAAAATCACCAACAGCAAATTTCTTTAGATTCGCTTTGGTTTTATCAAATCTGCGTTTATCTTGAATTGCATTTTGATTAATGGAGTTTGCTGCACGTTCTCTGATATCACGAATATCTACCTCAGTTTCATCTTGGTCACCCAGGGCTAACAAAGAAAGCGGTCTCGCTACTTTTCCAATAAATAACTCTAATGGACTTGCCTTAGTAACGCGATTGACTGTGCAATTAAGGGCAAGTTGAACGTCGGGAATAGAGTCTTGCCACGTTTTATCTTTTTTTACTTCGACTGCAGTAAGCATATTTTTCAATGTACTCATAACTCGCTCTACTTGACCATTAGCTCTACATGTTCCAGTAGCAATCAAATGTAACTGTATGTTATTGGAATCACAAAAATTACGAAATTGTCTGTTTGCAAAACACCTGCCTTGATCAGCAATAACTCTAATTAGAGCACCAAATAAACCGATTCCGAATTGTAAAGCTTTAATGGCATTAAGCGTATCAAGTTTAGTGGAATGATGCAATAAAACGTATTTAGTAAACGCATCTATCATTACAATGATGTATTCTTTTGTTTGGTTTGTACCACTCAATTTACCAGTAATGTCAATATGAATTGTATGCCAGGGCACAGAAACTTTAGGTATAGGATGAAGTTCAGCTTGTATTTTACCGGATCTGGACTTTGAAACTTTGCACGTTATACAGTTTTCTACAAATTTTCTAACATATTTGTTCATTTTTGGAAACCAATAAAATTCATACGCTTTGTCTAGAGTCTTTTCCCAGCCTAGATGCATTACAGACTCATGAATATTATTAATTACAGACCATCTGAAAGATCTAGTGTAGTGCCTAGATCTAGGCAAACATAAGGACTTAGAGTTTCGTTGTAGAACTCTATGTAAAATACCGTCTGTAATTTTATAATTACTTGACACTTCACTACCAACATCATCGTTATTTAATTCCGAAACAATCGTTTGTAATTCAGGATCACGTTGCTGTTCAGCTTTTAACCACGTTTTAGACAATTCTAATAAGTTTACTCGTCTTTCCTGAACTTTTTCTAACAAGTTCTCATTAGATTAAGGATTACGGGACAAAAAGTCTACGTGAGACATTTTCTTTCCATCTTTCAGTCATTAGAATAACTACATGATTCCTTTTCAAAATAAGACTGTTACTGGAAACTTCAACAGAAAATACTTGTTTAATTAAATCTTGTCTAATCAATACATCGTATTGCATGGCATCATCTGGCACTACATGAAAAAGCAATTCAATAACAAAACGATCAATGGAAACTTGCGACAGTATCTGACATGTACAGCATACATCGCCATTGCCAATGCCCATTAAAGTGACCACAGATGAAAAACGTTTTCCCATAAACTTATTTGCAACACTTTCTTTAATCAGAGAACATTCAGCCCCAGAATCAAAATAAAAATAGAACGACTGACCGTTGTGAGTAAGGCGAGACGTGCCAACAGAACAGAGGTTGATGCGACGCCGCTGCTCCGCCGCCGCCGGGGACTCTCCAGCGCCGCCACCAGTAGCCGCCTTCGCTGCACACAACGTAGAGATGTGGCCCATCTGTCCACACTTGTAGCATTGTGGAACAGGTCTCTTCTTAGGATCTTCTTTCTTCGTGTCTTTTCTTATTGGATTTTGCATAAGTTGTATCATCTTCTCTCGATTACAGTCTTGAATTCTATGGCCAATTTTCCCACAGCCAAAACATTTTGATTCCATTATCTTAGGACGTTTCGACGCCTCTTGACCACTTCTAGACTCTTCATTTCGGCGTTTTAAAAAGCTATACGCTTGCAGCTCTTTTTGTAGATCGTGACGTGTTTTAACTTCTGTAGTGCATGCAAGACGTCGCAGTCTTGGATCTTGTTGTGCCAATACAGCTAGCACTGTAGAAACTGCAATGTGCTCGACGTCTACATTTTTCCATCGATTAATTAAGTGGTTCACCTGACGACTAGCATAGGCTCCATAATTTTCATTTTCTTTGATTTTCTCACCATAGAGTTGCATCAGTGTTGCGGCATGCGTTTCAACAGTTGAAAATCGGCTCAGGAAAATTGTTTTGAATTCCGTCCATGTCATTCCAGCGTAAGTTGCTTGCGACAGCCATGAAGATGCATTTCCTTTCATAGCTTTAGTCAGCGCAATAACAAGAGGGCCTCCCTGAAGTGGGGTTTCCCCTAAACACAGCTCGGCGGTCGAACACCACGCCTGTGCATCGCAATCTGGTTTTTCAGGATGAAATTCAGTACTGCCTGAATTGCCACACTGCTATTCGTTGACGGGGACTGAATAGCACAGATGAGCGTACGCAAATGTTCATTTTGCGCCTCAAACAATCTCTTCCATTCTTGATCATTTTCGCGATTTTCATCACTTTGCACTCGCGAATTAGTCCCACATTGCACTCGCGACGTGTACCCCGCTTCTGATGTAGGAGCGGCCGAGCCCCGAACGTCATCAGACGGGTTTTGCATGATTGATTATTACAGTACTTCACTTTGTAGGCGACAAGGAAAACGCGCAAGGCAATTTTACAATGTTGTTATAATATTGTCCAAACTTATTAAACAGTAATAGTGTCCAACTAATCTCTAAAATTAAACTGAATATAAATGTCCAAATAAAATCTAACACAATTAATTTTAGAAAGTCTTTGTTTTAAACTAAATAACGAGAACGGTAAACGAATCCGTGGGCCGCGCTCGGCAAAGGCTAAGAACAGAGTGCGGGGACTAGCTTTGCAGCCCCTCTCATAACTTTAGGAATTTTATCACCCACATAGAGAGCCGGCCCACGGCTACGTTCAGCGACATACCAAATTGGTGATGTCACCACCGTTCCCAGGGTATGTTCGACCCATGTACGTCCACACGTCCTGTGCGATAAGGTGGCGATAAGCCCTTAACTTAAACAAATCGTTCGTGAGAACTGGGTAATTAAGATTCCAATAGGAGAAGCGAGGCGCCAGATTTCGCGCCGACATATATATAAATATAATTATATTTGTCGGGATGTAGAATGTCTAGACCGAATTGGATCATGAGGCTAGCTCATGAATGAAGTCTTGGGGTGGTTGCTTGAGAACCGCTGGTATACTTTGAGAGTCACTGAAACAATAGCTAAGTACTTGGGCGCAGAGCAATGACGCAATGATATTCGGGAGTCAGTCCTTTCCCGTAGCCCATATGCAGCGCCCGCGCACGCACCGCGAGCTCCAAGGATTCATTATAATCCAATTCTTAAATATTTTAATTAGAATCAACCCCTCTGATAGTCCGCCACCGCCTGTAACGACATCAGAAGTGGGATTTATCCTTAGCATATGGCCATTTTACGTTGCAAAATAGGTTTTAAGTAATTTAGTTGAAGTGTAAAGTTAAGTCTTGTGTGTGGTGAAAGTGTGAGGCGCAAAGCGGCTCGGCAGTGGCGTGCGGGATAGCAGAGACCACAAAAATCAGGCCAGATCGTTTGATTATAATATTTTTTTTAGTAAGATACCGAATTTTTAAAATTCAGGTAAAGAATTCTGAATGCCATTTTGAGTTTGAAGGTTGATGATAAATGAAATTCGGAAAAATTGGTTACATGGTGATATAAATAATAAATTTGGTTATGTTTTTGTTAAGTTGATTTTGATATTATTCAATATGGGTTTTTAAGATCCTTTTGATACGTGTTATAATTTAAATGAAATTTAAGAAAGCTTTGGCAATTACTGCTAATATACTTTCTATTTTTAATTTGAATGGATCCAGTGATTATTATATTTTGTTTGTTTGTAGCACCTTGTTGCTCGAGAGTAACAGAATGGTTAGCATATGCCAAAGTAGTGCAAAGGCAGACTTATTCCATAGGTGATTCCTTCCAGTCAACCTTTGGGTATTAAAAAGGAAGGTCAGAATAGCAATCAGACTGTAAATGCATAATGAATTTGTTTTGTACATTCACATAGAATGGGATCGATCAATAACTAAGTAATTAAAATCAAAGTATCTTTTGTCACCTGCATAATTGAAAGGCATTAAGTAACTAAAATTATTGAATATCTTGTCATTTGGCTAACTTATAAGGTGCATAATTCTATGTTCAACAAAAGGTACAAAACAACGCTGTAGCTATCACGATGCCATATCAGTGCCAACAATGACGTATGCCAACGTCATCAGCGGTTAAGTGTTTAACTTTATTACCTTATTTTAACACTGCACAAAAACTGAGATGTTACAAAAAGGGGTCTCCCTTTTCAAGTGCTAGCCGCTGCTGCACTCGGTGTGAAAAAAAAAAAGTTAACGAAAGCTTTATAGAGGTTTGAATAATGTGTTTATAGCTGAGAACGGCATCCGTTGGCCGAGTGGTTGAAGGCTGGCCTCGCGTTGCGGAGCTGCCGGGTTCGAGTCCCGGTGGGGCACTTGTCGAACGGAAATACGTCGTATGATGGGATTTACCCATTTTGGTTAGGACGTTGCGTGCTGGATCGTTGTTCTGGGCCTTTGTTCCCTTCAGGTGTGTGTACATGTGAACATTGTGCAAGCTTTAGGTGGCTCAATGATTACGCTTCCGGGGTTTGTGGGGTGAAATGACCTTGAGACCCACACGATAAGCAAGCAACTGCCCAGTGTAAGCCTATTATTAATTAACAACAATAATATTAATAGACATGCATTAATTTTGATAAACTAGAATACATATTATTAAATTAGTTATTAATAATTATATTATTCAAGCATTTGTATGCCTGTGACGTATGTGATGTCGTTTGATTACATTTACGGTGTACAAGGGTCGAGGGACATTCTCTCGACCCTTGTACACCGTAATGTATCTGGCGCGCGTTGAGGAAGGTTCTGTGCAGAAAATAAACGTGAAAACCGATAATCCAGTGGTTTTTATTTGGACGATTACCATGCTCCTGAAGCTACTCCCATAGCTTCAGAAGTGGGATCAGCGAAAATATTAACTTTTTCGTACTACGCCTACAAAAGAAAGAGGAAAAACGTAAGTAAACCGTTTTTTTGTGTATATTTGTGTGTTCATGTAATCAGTGGCTCATGATAATGATAGTTATTATTAGTACATTGCATTCGTGTTTATCAATTACGAACTAATTTCGCATAATATGTGCGTATTATAACCCCTATCAACCCGTTTGGTTAGCGTGGGGAGTGTGGGCTATGTCCTCTTACTATTTGGCGGATAGAGAGGGCCGTACTCTGAAGTGGAGACTTATTAGAACCGTATTAGAAATTGGTTGTCCTTGGTTTGAAATAAAGAACGAATAAAATTGCTGATTGTTAACACAATAACGTAAACATTGTCTTATTTAGTTATTTGTTTAATTTTCTCTACTGTATATTTTTACGGAATAGTTTTTTTTTTGTCTGCCTTACAGTTTATTTAATTATGGACGGTCTGATACACACGTATTGTTGTGTTAGTATTGTACTAAATCTAGTTTATTATATTATTAGAGCTACGTTGTATTATGAAATATTATGAACTAAATACGGCCCAGAGAGAACTTAATACGAGTAATCACCTCAGTGCTGATTTCGGCGTGGCGATTAAGTTTGTTTATGTTAACAACATTAGTCTATCCGCTCGCATAGCGGACTATGATTGTAACAAGGAGCTTTTGTTTGAACAGCAGAGTGACTATGCTTCACTATGCGAAGCCGTGGGTCCGTTCGCAGAACTGTAAATCCGATAGTTTTGTTTATGTGAAGCGGGATCAGAGCGACTCCGCAGGGCTCACAACTTATTCAAGCTCGGAACAACGAGCACACACGTTGCGATTGGGCTCGCGGTATCGTACGTAGACCTTTGTCCGAAAAGTAGCCGGCTCTAACTTGTGTTACTAAAGTGGTTTTTATTAGTAGAACTCAACAGTTTATTTATCATCTAAAAGTGAACCCGAAGTTCCAGATCGAGTTTAGCTATCAGTTGGACAGAAATTAACTGGTATGTTAATTTGATATTTAGATAAAGGGGTTTTAGTGAATACGAGATTTCTTATCAGTATTAGTGTAACCTAATAATGGGTGTAACATGTTTATCAACCGTAAGGAGCAATAATTGGCATATAGCTGCCTGAAAAGCGCGACAGTGCGTATTTGATTTCCGCTCAGGACGAATACATATTAGAGTAAAATAATTTAAATGCCTTTACTTAGGTATTTAAAGTGTAATATTTACCGATTGGTGTTTTGCTTTTCTTTTAGTATTTATACTTATGGTGTTTAACTTAAAATGGCGACTAGATAATTCTTGTACGGTTCTTGTCGTGACGCACAACTTACTATACTGGTATTCAAGCGAAAGCTCATCGATGGGTTACTAAGCTGTGATGTGTCAGTTTCAGATATGGATCGAGAGAACTGTGAGAGTCCGAACGTGATTAATGAGATGTTCGGTGCAGGCCCAGGAGTACCCATGTGTGAGGGTCAGGATGCACTGAACTTAAGGCGGAGAGCGCCTAGTCATGCCAGTTGGCCTGGCGAACCCAGACGTGGGCGCGAGGATAGGCCAACAAGGAGATATCATTCAGAGCGCCCGGAGGGGTTGCGTAGTGGTGTATTTGACGGAGAGCGTCAAATACCTCATTCACAAAGGCCACCGGAGAAATCGGTATGTACATCAGTACGTTCTTGTCGACGGCGTTCATCCAGTCCGGAGTGCGGAGGATGTGAGGGAGGGTCACGCCGGCGTACACTACATACACCAGCACGTTCATGTTTTGAGCGACGGAGCTTATCCAGTCCGGAGTGCGGAGGAGGCGAGAGAGGGTCACGCAGGCGTACTCCCAAACGTGAAGACAAGGCGAATGTACTGCATGGATCCGGGCGTAATCGGAAGAGGAGTCGTAGTCCATCGGGAGATACAACGGGTGAGACACGACCGTCTAGTCCTAAGCAGCACAGTCATAATTCTAATGCAGATGTTATATTAGATAAATTTTTGTCTATTTTGCAGTCAGTTAAAAGTTCAGATAAGCCGAAAATTACTTTTAACACTAATATAGTCCCTGAATTTGACCCAATGTCAAAGGAGCAAACAATTTTGACTTGGCTAACCAAGGTGGAAGAGTGTTCTGAAATTCACGGCTGGGAAGATAAAGAAATTATTCACTATGCTCTACCTAAATTAACAGGTGTCGCACGATCTTGGTACCAAAGTTTACCTACCATGTTGTTCACATGGACAGAATGGAAGAAAAAGTTGATAGAGTCCTTCCCAATCCGCGAAGACTATGCTGAACTTTTAACTGAAATGCTCGCTAAAAAGGTAAAATACGGAGAATCACTTGATCATTATTATTACGCGAAAATCAACTTATTAAATAGATGCAAAATTTATGGACGACAGGCTGTAGATTGTTTACTGCATGGTGTAGAAGATAGGGCCATTAGGGCCATTCGAGTAGGTGCTCAGGCGGCACAATTTTCTGAACCTGAAAAGGTTCTGAAGTATTTTAGGACAGTCAAGGTAGGACATAGCCGCGATAACCATGAGCTGCCTTCGAGATTCAAGAACGATCGCAGAAATACAGCTTTCTTTGCTAAACCGGGTAATTCAAAGTCAGATGCAACAAAAATGACATGCTATAATTGTAACCAGCCTGGTCATCCAAGCTTTAAATGTGACAAACCTCCGACTAAATGTACTACATGCGATAAGTCAGGTCATTTATCTATTCATTGTTTTAAAAATAAACTCAATAAAAGCCGTGAAGAAAGTAATTGTGATGAGAATAGTTCAGATAATGACTAAATACACAAATACATCTTCATAAAACAATAATAATCATTCGATTCTTGTACTTAAATCTGTTAGTTAATAAAAAGGGTACACTACTTTATGCATTGCATTTTGAACCAATGAACGAATAAAATTATTAATAATAGAGTAGGTATTATAATAGGTATATGATCATATGTAAAAATATAAATTAGGTTTAAATAATAATTATAATGTAATGAACGAATAAAATTTTAATAATAGAGTACTCTAATAGGAAAGAAAGAAAGAAACTTTATTTGTGCAAATGTGGTGAACAGTTGTTACATTATATGGAAATACGGGATCACACATTCGACCAACATTAATTTGGTATACAAAAGCGAGAGGGGCGAAATCAATTAGACAATATTTTGACAATAACATAACCATAATAAAACAATTAGATAAGCGTCTAGCATGCACAGCAAACAGCCTACTTCTTAAATCTAAATGCGAGAAAGTCTCTTATATTATAAAAACAATTTTCAATCAGGAATTTGTGTAGAATACTTTTAAATTTTTTAACAGGCAAATCCTTCATATCTTCTGGCAAGTTATTGTACAATTTGACGGCCATATTATAGGAATTGTTAGAAAAACAAGCAGTAGTGGAAGGAAGAGTCAATAACCGATTCGGGTACCTGGTTAAAAAGGTGCAAGTGTCAGATAACTTTGTAAATAGTTCGCTGTTGTTTTTGACAAATATGCAAATTTCGTAAATATACATTGACGGTAATGTAAGCAATTTTAATTTCTTAAACAGCGGACGACAGGATTCCATTGGACCAAGCCCACACATAGATCTCAAACATTTCTTTTGGATCAGGAACGCTCGGTTCAGATCAACGGAGTTTCCCCACAAGACAACGCCATACCTAAGAGCAGAGCACACAAAACCATGGTACGCTGTCAACGCAGTATTTCGATTGCCTATCATTGTAAGCCTATATAGTGCATACGCAAATCGGTTTATCTTTTGACAGACTTCATCAACATGTGCTTTCCAGGTCAATTGAGCGTCGACATTAATACCCAAAAATTTGGCTTGGTTAACTTCCTCAATGTAATCGTTGCCATATTTAACAACCAAACTTATCGGGGATCCATTTTTATTATAAAATTGTATAAATTTTGTTTTATCAACATTAACACTTAGATTATTATATTGCAGCCAATTGATTATTCTATTAATTGTCAAATTTATTTCATTATTATATTCAGTGATATTAAAGTTACATTTTTTATTAATAATAATTGATATGTCGTCAGCAAACATCGTACATGAGTATTGCGTAATTGAAGGCAAGTCATTAATATATAAATTGAACATTAAGGGGCCGAGAATGCTGCCCTGCGGCACACCTGTATTATTTTCACAATAATTTGACTCATATGTTACTAACTCTGACACGCTGTTTAATTTATTTATTTCAACTCTTTGTTCTCTTCCACCGAGATATGTCTTAATCCAGTCCAGAGCATGACCTCTAACCCCGTACGACTCCAACTTCTCCAAAAGAATTGAATGCTTTACGTAATCAAAGGCTCTACTCAAATCAAATAACACCATCGAAACCGGCACCCTTTTATTCATAAAATAAGAAATTTGACGTATAATTTTGAAGCATGCAAGAGTGGTTGACTTTCCCTTCTGGAACCCATGTTGTTCCTGCTTAATAATGTTGAATTTTGTGCAGAAGGCTGTCAGTCTCTTATGGAAAACCTTCTCAAAAATTTTTGATAGGACTGGGATTAGTGTAATCGGCCTATAGTTCTTCATATTGTCTTTTGCTCCCTTTTTAAATAAGGGTTTTACTACAGAACGCTTTAGTAATGATGGAAAAATTCCATTCTGAAAGGATAAATTCACCAGATGTGCCAGCAATGGCGATAGCTCATCTACACAGTTTTTTATTATTCTCGTGCATAGTTCGTCATATCCAGTAGAGTTAGTATTGTTGAGTGACTTAATAACTAGTTTTATTTCGTTTTCATCAGTAGGAGTAAGAAAGAATGTAGGGTTGTGTGTCTTAGGTAACTTTGGTTTATTATTATCGGTATTTGTAGGACCTTCAATAATAGGTAAATTAACGAAATAGTTGTTGAATTCCGATGCTATTTGCGTGGGATCAGTAATTATGTTGTCATCTATTTTCAAATGCTCTACTGTGTTTATTTTTTGGTCACTGTCGTCATTATTAATAAGCTGCCATGTAGCCCTACACTTATTTTTTGATCTACTAATATACTGATTATTTACTAAAGCTTGAGATGACTTAATGCATTTTTTTAATAATTTGGCATATATTCTGTATTTTGTTTTTGCACGACTTGTTTTGATTTTGTAATAAGACATACGTAATTTTCTCTTTGTTACACACGAATTTCTTATACCCTTTGTCAACCAGTTTAGATAGTTCTTTTTTTCCATTACCTTTATTTTATACTTCGGAAAACATAAATTATAAAGAAGGCACAACTCAGAGTGAAAATAATTAAATGCATTTTCGATGTTATCGTTTTCGTATAAAGGTGCCCAGGAATAATTTAATAAACATTTTTTAAATTTGATTATATTTTCAGGACAAAAATCTCTTATTGTTTTATACCAAAATTGAACCGGCTCTACTCGGGCGTTAATAGGTATGGTCAAAAGCTGCGCGGTTTCGTGATCTGAGAGACCAACAGGTAAAGTCTCACCTATCGCATCTACATTGTTGCTAGAGAAGTGATCAATGCAGGCCTTCCGTCGTGTAGGATTATTAATATGCAAGTTCATGTTGTAGCTTTCTAAGAGTTCCCTTAATTCACGGGATACTTTTGTGTTCTTTAACGTATCTATATTCCAGTCACCGGCCAAGATGATAGTTCTATTCGTCCTTCTCTTCATTTTGTCGAGGAGGATAGCTAATTTATTGAAAAATATGGCAGCATCCGTCCCCGGAACCCTGTATATGCAAATCAAAATAATCTTGTAGTTCACAACCTCCACTCCACAGCACTCGAAATATCGTTCGGATGCAAGTTCAGAAATGTATGGTAGCGACTTCACTTCAATACTTTTATGATGAAATATGCAGACACCACCGCGTCTCTCTCCCAACCTACAGAAACATGTGCCCAAAGTATATTTTTTTAGTTTCATATTTAGTTCATGATTTCGTTTTATGAATGTCTCTGATAAACATATTAAATCGATTTGTTGATTGAATTTCTTAGATAATTCAAGAAGTGCAAACTCAAGAAACTCTCTCTTGCTCAAGAAACCACCCATATTTTGATGCATTATCCTAAGAACATTATTGTCTATATGAACATTGTTATTGTTTGGTAGTGTAATATTATTTTTGTTTATAAAAAAGTGTTAGGGTTAGGATCGTGTTCGTTCATTGTTTCAGAAGAAACATTTTTCCTATTAGTGTTTCGCAAAGCTCCGACCTCCACCGTATCTCTATAAAGCGATAGATGATTTTGCAGAGACGAGCCATGAAGAAGATGAAGGATTTCTCTGTGTATTGAAAAGCTCAGATTTGAGATAAAAGTTTTGGATCCATGGTAAGATTTATGGTAATTCATTTTTAAAAAAGTAGAGTTAGTGAAACCTTGACAGATCATTTCAATGTCGTAATTTAAATTATAATAGTACATCATAGCATTGCGCGGTAATCCGCAAACAATTACGTTAGTATTTTTAATTGAGTTTAACCAATTAAGCAGTCCGAATTTCAATTGAAGAGGGTTTTTGCCATTTAACCCTGCCAACACAACAACATAATCATTTATAGTTAATGTTTCAATTTCGGATTTACACGTGTTTATGACTTGATTAAAAGAGGCTTGATTTTTCCAAAAGCTACAAATTTCGTAATCCAAGTGAACTAATTTTTTCAGAGCTTGTTGCAGACCACGTCCTTGTTGGTCTGCTATAATGAATATTTTATTCTTCTTCTTGCTATTCTTCATCAATGTATCTTTATTGAAGTTGTTCTCTATCTGCTCTATGTCAATTAAATCTATCCCAGTTTGTTCATTATGTTCCTCCTGCCTGATCGTAGTCACGTTGTTATTAAGTAGTGAATACTCTTCTTTTCTCGATAAATTATTACTTTTTCCCATTTTACGCTTTTTCCTCTTACTGGTATTTTTTTCTCCAGATTTATTATTATGATTTGAGCAAATGTATAGTAGGTTTTTTATTTTGCGGTTTTGTTCCTCAATCGTTTTTTCTAAGTCTATTTTCTCTAAAGTTATACTTTCTATTAGGTTTTCAGCCGATAAGAGCTGTGATTTCAATTCTCCAATTTCCTGTCTTAAGATTTCAATTTCTTCATTTCTTAAAGTAGACAAGTCCGGCAAACTTTTGTGATTATAACTCGAATCCAAATCTGATGACGAAGGGGAGCATAAGGAACGTCCAATGGTAGGCGGAGGTGAGTATAATAGAACCTCTCCCGCGTTTCCCTTATTAGTGAGCTTTTTTCTTGTTGTGACATTATCACATTGGTTGTTTCTCATAGGAGATGGAAGAGCTTTATTATTTAGTGTTTCAGCGATTGGTGGAGATAGAGATGCATGCATTTTTTCCCCAGAACTGTTAGTAATTTCCTTTATTTGAGTTACAGCTCCACTGCAGTCCTCTTTTAGGGTTTCCGAAATATATGTTGATGTATTTAAGTTGAGGTTCCTCGTAGTGCATGGCAGATCAGATGATGCAGCTGCTATAAGTTGAGGAATTTCTTTGTTAGATTTTGAAAGTTGTTGTCTAGGCGTTGAGGCGCATAGTTTGGAGCTTGATAGTCCCCTCTGTATTTTTGATTTTGATCTACATATCTTACAGCTCCAGGTTTTCTTGTCTTTCATTAATTCAAATAATTTTATAGAAATATTAGCACAATCAAGATCAAACAGCTTGTTACATTGTTTACATTGCAGGTACTCTCTCCTTGGTATTTTCTTCCTGCAGACTGCACAGTTTCCTGCCACAGGTCCAGGTGCCATTACATGAGCTCCCTATCGGTGTATGGTAAAGTGTCACAGATTTAATTGGGGCTTGTAATAAGAAAAGAAAAGTGACCTCTAGCGGCAGGCAGCAGCAAGTGAAAAAACTGTAGTTCGACTAGTGAGAAAAGTGATCAGCCAGCTCGCTCCTATTATACTGCAATCAACCGATAGATGGCGCTGTCGCAAAAATAAAACTATTATCTGTTATTTACCAAAACAGGAACATCATTCAATATTTTTGCAGCAACAATAATTTATCACTAGTTGAATATTGTATTTTTCCGTCCTTGGATGTGAAGGGAACAAGACAAAACAAGGAAGAAAAAAAAAAGTTTTCCGATAGCCGAGGCGTGAACCCCAGACATTAGAATTTTATCGATCACACTCCCAACTGGGCTATTCAGCCCCACAAAGAAGTGTCGAAAAAACCCGTATGGCTGCTACTCAGTGCGTGAACCGTTGGCAGGTTTGAGTCTGACACGGATGTGGAAGGTCAACACACAAAGCCGTCAATGTCACTGCACTAAACGATTATTTAATTCAAAATTTACGTTCCCGTTTCTATATTTATGTCACTTTTATTAAGTTTTATGAGCACTGTCAATATTTACACTTATACGAGTAATATGAAAATGTTGTTGTATGTTTGTTATGGTCACTACTGGTGTCCCTTTATAAACAGATTAAATATTGCTTAATTTTAACTTAATACTGGGTCTCTTTGTCCACAAACACTCTTATACATTAATTAACACAGCTTATTTTTAAAATTAACTTCTTCATTGATATATTCGCGATTTTATAATTTTAAAATATTAAATTAGTACGGAGCCGAGGTTAAACGTGCAGAGGTGGCGCCCTCTCTCTATCTATATGATCTCTAGGTATATGATCATATGTAAAAATATAAATTAGGTTTAAATAATAATAATTATAATGTACTTAAATCTAATATCATTAGTTATTAATTTAGTTAGCTGTTACATGTGTGTTAATAGTGTGTAAAAATGAACCACAATGTATTTTTATTTTATTTTTATTTCCAAAAGCGAAGGAGCTCGCTTTTTGCAGGAAGGCCGAGCTGTAAGCCTATTATTAATTAACAACAATAATATTAATAGACATGCATTAATTTTGATAAACTAGAATACATATTATTAAATTAGTTATTAATAATTATATTATTCAAGCATTTGTATGCCTGTGACGTATGTGATGTCGTTTGATTACATTTACGGTGTACAAGGGTCATTCTGTATCTAGCGCGCGTTGAGGAAGGTTCTGTGCAGAAAATAAACGTGAAAACCGATAATCCAGTGGTTTTTATTTGGACGATTACCATGCTCCTGAAGCTACTCCCATACTAGAATGTTCTTTACAAACTTTGGTTGCATTTAACCGTGATTTTATAATGGAATTCATAGTTTTGTCTATAACTTCTTTGATTTGAGCTAGATTATGGCATTGCCTTTATTTTGGTAATCATGACTGACTTACAATATACCTTGTATGTTGAGCTTTATTGAGATGTTAGTACCTGGGACCGCGACGCATTCCTTAAAGACGTCCGGGAGGTCGTTTCTTATTAAAATAAACAAACTTAGGCGGCGTAGTGGCGGACTGAAATCAGAGCGATTCAACACGACACTCTTTGTTTGACCGAAAGTTTAATGTAACGGAATATTGTATGTTACCCATTATAGTGTTATACTGTGTTATATTAAAAAAATAATAGTGTAGCTCTACGTGGGTGTTATTGGCCGGCTCCTCTTTTGATAATGAAGCAAGTTAATACTAACACAAATAACAAACGGCTCACATAGATTTCCTGTAACGAAATAAATCCTACATGCTTCGAAGAAAAGGTATGAGTGCAGTATAGACAAAGGGCAAAGTGAATTAATGAAACCTATTCCAAGATTAAGTAACCTGACTAGTACCTGGTGATACAGTAATGAGACCAGGCTCATCCAAAAGTAATGTAAATGTTTGTAAATTACATTGGGCTGTTAAAAATGGAAGAAATGGAATAACCGCATAAAGGTCTGACAATTGTTTATAACAATATCATGACAGGCATATAAGGTTCCTAAGTTGCATACCTAACTACTTTATGTGATTTTGAAATTAAATAAACCTACAATAAAATTAATTGTTGATCTAACGACATATTATGGTTAATATCGATTTAACGGCAGAACCATAATTAACTATTTAGTTATGGTTGAATAAGGGTAAAACTTGAATTGCAAAGTAGCCACAGTAAATTGATGCTTTGTAGAATTTACCTTGGTAAAAGACGCTGTTATGAAATGCAAGTTCTATCAAAATCGGTGATTTTGAATTACTTGATGATAGGTACTAAATAAAAAATAAAATTAACTAAATCTATAGGTATTGTTGAAGTGTTACTGCCAAGTGATGGAAATTTGTTAGCATGATTGACTAGACAAAAGTTGCCTTGATAAAATTGCTATGTAGCTAATAAGACTGATTATTTGTGCATCCGTGATCGAAGTGTATTTTGTGTATTTACTTTTTGAAGTGCTTTATTGCATCACTTTGAAATCTGATTACTTATAATTAATTAGAGATATTTTTTAATGATGATAAGAAAAACAAAAAGATAGCATGACTATAGATTCGATTCATAACGCGTCTAGAAATATGCCTAAGCTGAAAATATCTAAGCAACAAGAAAACTTTGAAGAGAAATATTTAAATAATGATGTATCAGTTTCCTTTCACTGAGTTATTGAACTGACCAGTAAAGAACATGCGACTGACTTTACTAAGTGAAATACTTTGTTTGACTTTGACTTTCCCATTGAGAGTTGAATAGCGGCATTGAGTTTTGGTTTTGCTCCATTTGGTAGTCGTAGCCTATAGCCTGAGAGAAATCTGGATCTACTCTGAGTAGTCAGTGGGAGTTTGGTATTTCGGTTACCTTGGAGCAGGTTACCAGACGATCGAGGCAGGTGGAATGCGTTTTCTGGGGATGGAGGGTGTTAGCTAGGTTTAGCCCCGTGTCCTGAGTCGACCGTATATTCCCCAGAAGGGAGAGCATTCCCTGGGGATGGGGGGCGAGAGAATGGCCCGTGCCCTGAGTCGGCCGTATATTCCCCAGAAGGGAGAGCATTCACGGGGATGGGGGGCGGGAGAATGCCCCGTGTCCTGAGTCGGCCGTATATTCCCCGGTGCGTGTCTCCCATGGTCCCTGGTAGCAGCCTGGTTTAATGAATGCTATTTTAACTACCGGCGTCGGGAAGTGACGACCCCACCGCCCGCTGTAGGTATTTACTAGCAGCGCAATCAGTCAACCGATAAATGGCGGTCAATCCATTTTTGGATAGGGCAGAAACTAAATGCCGACACGGGATGGGAAGCAGCGTCCCTATGATGAGTTTCTGCCAAACTGCGATCGCCAACCCGCTTGCCCAGCGTGGCGATTAGGGCAACTCCTCCCAAATATGAAAGCTGCCATAAGTAAACGGCCCCCAGTTCCCGGCCGCCCCACTATTCCTGGCTACGGTAGCAGACATGGTTACGGTGGGGTAGGGGGTGCGAAGAATCACCGGGTTACGGACAGCTACCAAACACTGGACTTGGCAACGTACAACGGACGAAGCCTGCGGCTTGATGAGTACGTCCATGAACTCGAAGTAGAACTGGTGAAATGTGCGGAGTTAGGGAGACAGAATAACACGACAGTAGTTGGTAATAGACTGAACATTTATTAAATAAAATACAAGGGTTTTTATACTAAATCTTCGTGTCGCTGAACTACAGGCTTTAACCCTGACATTTACCATATCTAGAATAATATTAAGTTACATTGATATTTAATACATTGTTATTATAAACATCTTAACTAGGTTATTCCATATAAGGTACCGTTATGGTAATCCGATATTCAATGTTTATGTAATAAAATATTAATTCATTAAATTTATCATTTTCCCAATATGGTTAAATAGGACATACCTTTGTACCTACACTACACCTTCCCCCTTTTTTTTGAGACAAAAATTTACTAAACAATTTTTGGCTTAAAAGTACAATCTATTATTTTGCTGATTTTATTATTAAATATTTGGTTACACAATATTCTTGTCTTGTTTTATATAATCAAACACTCATCTAAGATTTCGCTTACGTTTCTATAGTTGACAATACAATATTTCATCTTATCTTATTTCCTATTGCAATTGGAAACCTAGTGATCCATATTTGGATTAGGGAATGTGTTGTCTTGCTTCTAAATTTATATTTTATTTTCTCGGTTCATTTATTGAGCTTCAATATTTTATTGAATATGGACGCCTCAATATCTCTCATGTCCGAAATTCGCTCCTCCACTTTGGTGGAGATTAAGGCGCGTCTGACCTTATTCTCGCTTTCGCATCTGGTTCGGGTTTTCGGCACATGGGTGTCTTGGTCTGGGCCCGACCCCATCATCAGCTGCCTGCTAGATGCAGTACCCGGGCATCCACTGCTGTGCCCAATGAACCCGGCGCCCGACCTGCTTGACGTGCTGTACGCGGAGCTGGCGGTGATGCACGGCTCCACGCTGTGGGAGCTGGATGTCGAGCTCTCCGCCAGCAGCGGCCTGTTTTGGGTTGTGCGCTGGAAGCCGTGTGATTTGTCCAGACTATTTGACTGATGTGTGTGTGTGTGATTGTGTTTTTTTTTTTTACTATTATTTTTATTATTATCCTTTAGTTTAATTTTTTTTTATTATACAATTTTTCTTTTATATTTACTTGTTGTGGTTTTTCTTTGAATTTTCCCTAAAATTAATATTTTTGATTACTTTATTCATTCTACTTCCATTCCTTGAATAACAACATTTTTACATTTAATCCTAGGTATCCAATCGCAGTATATGAGACTATAAAAATTTACTAACTCTTACATATTTCTATTTTTAGTCAGAATTTTTAATTCAAGTTTTCGAGTTTTTTTTTTATATTAAAAATATATATTTAAAATAAGATATTATAATTTTATTAGCTTCCTTTAACATATTTAATACTTAATATGATTATACTGGCGATACTTTTATTGTACTGTTGGCAATTTTTTTCCTTAAATTTTATTTTCACTTGTTTTTTACATTCATAATTCGATTACATTTCTTATTATTATTACAATTATCATTATTAATATTATCTTCCAAATAATTCCTTTAAAATTTTTGCAATATAATGCTTACCGTTTTTATTATTATTACCATTTTTATTTCAAATAGCTTTTTCTCTACGTATTACTTTTGTCTTATCTGAGTTTAATTATTTCATCTTCTTTTTTTTTTTTATTTATATTACTAGACCGATACATGTTTAGCTTTTGATAGTGATTTAATCTTATCTTATCAGTATTTATGCACTGTGTGCTTCATCTTATTCATTATCGAACGTCCTTGAGCTTATATAAGTAAATGATATTTTAAAGTTTCTTTTTTTTATATTCTCTTTCGTATAGGTACCTATAATAATGCCCTTTTTATTATATTATACATGGTACTTAACATGAGTCGACTCTACAACAAAATAATGGCAATACAAACGGTATGGTAATGTAATTCATACTTGTATGCCGGGTCGTCGTGGCGCCACGCCCTTACTATACGTAAGTACAATTTATTTGAGCTCATATAAAACCTTTTTTTTAAGTCATTACATTACACATGACTCCAACATAATTCACTGTGCAATCTCGTTGACACTATGATCACATGAAGGATTAGGGACCCAACAAAAAAACGTACCAATGTATATGTACTTATAGTACTTATTTGTGTCTTTGCTTTTGGTTACCAATAATTACGCGAGGAAAGCTCGTTTCGTTCACGATCAAAAATTAGTGTGGACACTATAGGCAATCATTATTTTGATTCACCCTACAGTATTTACTCTTCATATTGGAGCTCGTCCATCCTATGTCGAGTCAGTGACTAGTAGAATTCGACCTATTTATTACTTACTCCTTCTTGTGTGTGTACTTACTTTTTAGCGCTAAGTATATTTACTCACTTTCTTTTACTTTATTTATTTGTTCTAAATTTTTTTTAAATGATATATTTGTTGTTCTTACTATAAGATTTATATTTATTTTCCACTAAACAAATTGATTGACTGTAAATTTTAAATAACCTTTGCATGGCCACTACAAAAGCTTTCTAAAACAGTGTACCAATCTGTTCCCGTGTTTACGTTAATTCACTATCTGTTCTTATTTACTTTTACTCAGAGTGATATTCTATCGGTTCGTATTCTCATTATATCTTGTTCTTGGGTCTTTGTAATACTTTACACTATCAATCAAATATTAAGGAATTTAGTAGTCGCAACTAGGGACTATTTTTTTTTTAAACTCTTCGTTATCAATATATATTTTTATTCACTTATTAATTTTTATTTTTCGCAATAATAAAACTGTTTTATATTCATCTATTTTTGTCTTAAAGATGATCTAATTTCTACGCATTTTAAATGATTGTCAATTATTTTAATACTGTATTCACTTGATTCCGTCTCTCATTAGCAATTTTATGCATTATAAATTTTTATTTTGATAATGTTAATTCATGTTCATGTTACAGCTTCTTAGAATATCCGTAGTCGTGTTTTTAAATACATGACTATTTAAGAGATGAAGTTGTTACTATTTTTTCATCTCTAGCACCTTGTATGTATTTTTACAATGACAAATTGTTCCTTACTGACACAATACTTATTTATTTTCGTACTTTGCTAAATTTCACTGAATTTGCTAACAACCGTTTTATTTTTATTTTTAACTTTCATCTAATACACAAGACCTATCCACCTATCTATTTATAATACTCTATAATATCTCTGAATTATTATTAGCTTGTGCAATAATTGTTAAGTTTTTAAAAAGATCCTCAATTACTTGTCCGAATTGTTCAATTGACGTATTTCCCTGTCTATACATCATTAACTTGTTTTGTTGTGTTATAATGATCAGAAAATTTTTCTATATTTTACTATATTCTGATATTCTGATTTTAATCCTTCAATATTTTAAATAATAGCTTAATTTTAACTTACATTTTTTTAAATGTCATTACTAATTTTATCTTTCATTGCTTATACGACACTACACTAAATTAATAGAATATAGATATGCGAATATACCTCTAGATATCATCGTGTTATGCCTTGGATTATTTAATTTCTTTATGTGTATTTTTTATTTAAAACAATTCATACTTCTATTTTTCTTATAACCTGTTTTTTTTTATAAAAAAAAATATTTTTATTGTTGTATACTAAGTAAGTCATGTCACATCTATAGTTAATGTTATCTAGCCTTAATTACGACACCTACATACGTACACGGCTAAGCTATCTTCGTTCGTCACTATCGTGTCAGCATATTATTATCATGTTGCAGTTAAGGTGAACACTTTGTCATTATTAATTGGTGACTTGAGATTATTTTTTTTAATTAATGTATGTTTTTCATTTATTTATATGCGTGTCTCTGAAAGCGCGTCAGTTTTGTCTTTTTTTTTAATATTTCCACATTTTTGTTACCTTTCTTTAAAACTCAGTTTATTGCGATTCGTTTACATCTTTTGATTAAATAGTTTTTTTTTTAATGCTAGATTTATTATTCGCCTTTTTAACATTTTTTGATCTTATTAAGTGAAAATAAAATTGTTTATCTACTTTTATTTCAAAACACTTTTAACTATAATTATTTTATTAAATTTTAATCGTTCTTTTATTATTTCTTTTCATTAATTATTACTTATATTGCCAACAGTATTTAAATTGTGCTCACGGATAATGTAATTAATTGTTTTTAAAACAACTGTTTTCCTTATTTTGCTTATTACTCATGATTTAAAAATGATAATTACTTTCATTTGTTACATGATCCGTGGCTATCTTAAACATACAACTTACATTTTAGGTCTGGCTACATTGCTTGCTTCTCCTTAACATCGCGTCGCTCTGGCGCACGGCAGGGATACCTTACATTCAGCGCATCTTGATATTCATATCTCCCTGCAGCATCCACTTCGGACACGAACTTCTCCCTGCGCCCAGCAAGTCATCATCATCGTCATAATCATAATCGCGATCCAACATCTTCATTTGTTTCCTGGTGTAGCCGCTTCTTTTTTATCTGTCTGTAATATTTTCTTCTTCGGGTTACCTGATTGCTCTTCTTTCGCTTTCTTCTTAAACCTGGCGTTGTTAAATTTTTTTACTTTTACTGCAGCATACACTAGTAATGATCTTAATCTTCTTCCAGCAGGAACTTGTTTCTTCTACTGATCTCAGCTAGTTAATAGTCATAATTACCGTCGTTGGATTTCATCATTTGTCTCTTCTAACTCTGTTTCTCTCTGATTTTCTTCTATCTGTTATTATTAAATTTGTTTGCTTGGTTCTTTCTACTGAATTCTGGTGCGATGTGTAGTTCCGAACTAAATTTAGTATGTAATTTTAATAGTTCTAGCCGTTTTTTTGTTACAACTAAATTTATATCTTTTCCGTCGCGTGTTTTTTAAACTGGAGTTTGATACTAGCTTTTATTTCTTTTGCGTTTTTTCGCCGGTTAATTTCTTGTTTTTTTTTCCGTTGTCACGATTTTAGTTTCTTCTTAGTTATTTTTACTCGGTCTTTCTTAATTTTTATTCAATTATCGCAATCTGGTGCAGGCGTGGTCCCGATATTTAAGCTTTAGTTGTTCTGTTTGAAAATATACTTTTAGTGAGATAGATTTTTTTTTTAGTTACATTTTTTTTTATTAATTATTAAAAAAAAAATTTTTAACTCGCGGCACTACATTACAACATATGGCTCGGAACCCACAACGTACCAGCACTGCCAGAAGGCAGTGGCTGGCAGGGTCGCCATGAAATGTGCGGAGTTAGGGAGACAGAATAACACGACAGTAGTTGGTAATAGACTGAACATTTATTAAATAAAATACAAGGGTTTTTATACTAAATCTTCGTGTCGCTGAACTACAGGCTTTAACCCTGACATTTACCATATCTAGAATAATATTAAGTTACATTGATATTTAATACATTGTTATTATAAACATCTTAACTAGGTTATTCCATATAAGGTACCGTTATGGTAATCCGATATTCAATGTTTATGTAATAAAATATTAATTCATTAAATTTATCATTTTCCCAATATGGTTAAATAGGACATACCTTTGTACCTACACTACACTGGAACGTATACGGTGGCATATTGTGGGACTCAGTGAAGTCCGAAGAGAGGGTGAGGACACCATGACTCTGCAATCCGGCCACCTGTTCTACTATCGAGAGGGCGATGTTCTCTCCCAAGGCGGTGTGGGATTCCTCGTCAATAAGGCACTCGTGAACAGCGTCGAGGAGGTGTCCAGTGTGTCGAGCCGAGTGGCTTATCTTGTCCTTAGATTGACCAAGAAGTACACTCTAAAGGTCGTACAAGTATATGCGCCGACATCGACACACTCGGATGACGAGGTTGAGGCAATCTACGATGACATTGCCAAAGCCTTATATAACACCAACAGAGCTCACTTCAATGTTGTCATGGGTGACTTCAATGCCAAGGTGGGTAAACACACGGGCATTGAAACGAGCATGGGGCCTCACGGATATGGAACTAGGAACGAGAGGGGGCAAATGCTGGTCAACTTCCTGGAGCGTGAGGGGCTGTTTTTGATGAACTCGTTCTTCAAAAAGAAGCCCCAAAGGAAGTGGACTTGGAGAAGCCCCGACAAGTCGACTAAAAATGAGATTGACTTCATCATATCGGACAAAAGGTACATATTCAGAGATGTCTCAGTGATCAACAGGTTCAACACCGGCAGTGATCACCGACTTGTACGAGGCACTCTGAATATCGACTTTAACCTAGTGAGAAGCCGTCTGATGAAGTCTACGCTCCGACCAACACCGTTCCAGTCCGCGGCCGGCTCTGAACGTTTCCAGCTGGAACTTAAAAATCGTTTCGATGCACTGAAACCCACTTTGGACGTTGACGAGGACCTCGGCGGCGTAATCACTACCTTAAGGGACGTGGCGCAAAAGTTTTGCGGGAAGAAAGGTGCGGGCCGGACGTCTCGGTTCTCGGCAGAGACTAAGTCGCTTATGGCACAAAGACGTGACACGACAAACACCGATCGACAGGTGGCGCTTACTAAGTTGGTGCGAAAATCTATACGAAGAGACCTACGGCGCTCGAATACGCTTCTGGTTGAAGAGGCTATAGAGCGCAACAAAGGCTCTAAAGTGTTTTCGCAACAGCTTGGTAGGAGCCATCTGACGAAATTAAAAACAACTGACGGTAAAATTGTCACGTCGAAGACCGAAGTTCTCGCCGAGATCGAACACTTTTACGGGAAACTGTACGCCACGCACGCCCCGCAACCTATGCCCACACAAAACGACCCTAGAGCGCCGCCGACTCGCCATTACACCGATGAGCTGCCAGATATTAGTCTGGAGGAGATCGAATTGGCCCTGAGACAACTTAAGAATGGGAAAGCCCCGGGAGAGGATGGAATTGCGACGGAGCTCCTGAAGGCAGGTGGACAGCCTGTACTGAAGGAGCTTCAGCGCATTTTCAACTTAGCGATACATTCCGGGAGGACCCCAGAGGCGTGGCACAGGAGCATTGTGATTCTGTTCTTCAAAAAGGGTGATAAGACCCTCCTCAAGAATTACAGACCAATTTCGCTTCTGAGTCACGTCTACAAGTTGTTCTCAAGGGTCATAACGAATCGCCTCGCTCGAAGACTTGACGAGTTCCAGCCACCGGAGCAGGCCGGGTTTCGAGGAGGATTTAGTACCGTGGACCACATCCACACAGTGAGGCAGGTTATACAGAAGTCCGGAGAATATAACCAACCATTGTGTTTAGCTTTTGTGGACTACGAAAAAGCATTTGACTCTATCGAAACCTGGGCTGTTGTGGAGTCCCTGCAGCGCTGCCAAATCGACTGGCGATATGTCGAGGTGTTGAGGTGTCTGTATAACGCCGCCACAATGTCCGTCCAAATACAAAACAGTCAAACAAAACCAGTCCAGCTTCATAGAGGTGTGAGACAGGGGGATGTTATATCCCCAAAGCTGTTCACTAACGCGCTGGAGGACGTTTTTAAGACCCTTGACTGGACAGGACGAGGCATTAATGTAAATGGCGAGTATATCTCACACCTTCGATTTGCCGACGACATAGTTATAATGGCTAAGTCGCTGCAGGAGCTCCAGATCATGCTGACCGGCCTAAATGAGTCCTCTCGACGAGTTGGTCTCTGTATGAACTTGGACAAGACGAAAGTCATGTTCAACGCGCATATCATACCTGGATCAATTATCGTCGATGGAATACCTCTTGAAGTTGTCGATCATTATGTCTACCTTGGACAAAGTATCCAGTTGGGTAGAAACAACTTCGAGAGGGAAGCCGACAGGAGGATTCAATTGGGCTGGGCAGCTTTCCGGAGGCTGCGCCACGTTTTCTCGTTGCCCATACCGCAGAGCCTAAAGACGAAAGTCTTTGATCAGTGCGTCCTACCCGTCATGACCTACGGTGCCGAAACGTGGACACTGACTGTGGGACTAGTCCACAAATTTAAAGTTGCTCAGCGAGCTATGGAGAGGACTATGCTCGGAGTCTCTCTGATGGATAAAATCAGAAACGAGGATATCCGTCGGAGAACCAATGTAACCGACATAGCCACTCGAATAAGCAAGCTGAAGTGGCAGTGGGCTGGTCACATTTGTCGCAGAACCGATAATCGCTGGAGTAAGCGGGTTCTGCAGTGGAGACCACGTCTAGGTAAACGAAGTGTAGGACGCCCCCCGGCTAGATGGAGTGACGATCTGCGAAATGTGGCTGGCAGCAGGTGGATGCGTGCGGCCGAAGACCGGGCCAAATGGCGCGCCTTGGGAGAGGCCTATGTCCAGCAGTGGACTGCCGCAGGCTGTTAATGATGATGATTTTAACTGACGAAAACTGTTTACGAGACGTTTTGAGCATTACTGGTCACGCACAAAAGTTATAATTTAAAATCATATTTTTATGTTATACATGTGAGTGCTATGAGTCAAAGGTTTCTTGAATTCTAAAATGATGATCCGATTAATCATGGACGATCACCTGGAAATTGTACTAAAGACATTGGTGTGTTGAGTAAAAACTGAGGCATATTTATAGAGTCGTGCGTTTTACCGGAGGATAAAGTACCATGGCTAGATGGCTATGTTCATGAGAAATTTGAATACTGAAAGTGAGGTTCTGAGTTCGATTTTACTGTGTTGACGACCGATTTTAAAGCGGAGGCTTGGAGGTACCGTAGTGCGTAGAAATCGGTGTCTGCTTTGAGTGGTACATTATTGTTTTCTTTTAGGGATGCGCTCTCATTTGAAGTTAGAGACGTGCTCTCTTTCAAAATAAATATAGTCTGCTTTAAGTAGTACGTGCATACGCGGCGTGCACCTTGCTCTAGTCGAGGTTATGTTGTGTTTGGGTTTTGAGAAGACCATGGAGTCATGGAATTAACTTGGTGAGTCCACAAAATATGGACATTGTATGGGGCTATGTGATAGCCATAGATCGCGAATCAGATACCTTACGTTTGAGACTTTTGAAGTGTTTAATGTTTACGACTACTGATGTGACTATAATGGTACTTGATCGCTCTTAATGTAACTGAAATTATCTGGCAGGGATTAAAAACTGTTCAATCTGGTTAAGTTTATAGTCAGAATTGGCCGAGCGGATAATACCTTGCTAATGCACAGTTTACAGTTTACCCACGAGGACGTGTGTCTCGCAGGATGGCCGTGTCGGGATGTAGAATGTCTAGACCGAATTGGATCATGAGGCTAGCTCATGAATGAAGTCTTGGGGTGGTTGCTTGAGAACCGCTGGTATACTTTGAGAGTCACTGAAACAATAGCTAAGTACTTGGGCGCAGAGCAATGACGCAATGATATTCGGGAGTCAGTCCTTTCCCGTAGCCCATATGCAGCGCCCGCGCACGCACCGCGAACTCCAAGGATTCATTATGTAACGTGGTGCATTACCATGCCACCTCGTTGCCTCATTCTCATCTCATTTACCATTCTCGCCTAAATTCGAATATATTCAATTTTGGAATTCAGTCGACAATCATCCGTCATTTCATTCATTTTTTTACTCACTTTTCATTCACCCATCGGCCATGTCGGCCGAACAAAATTACTAGTAATTCGTGTAATCACTAATAAATTTAAAATCAAATATCAGTGTTCAGTGTTTCTATCTCCTTATCTATCTTCTTGTGCGCGCTCGCTGGCTCGCCCCATACCTGGCGAGCCGCGGGTGTCACAATTATAATCCAATTCTTAAATATTTTAATTAGAATCAACCCCTCTGATAGTCCGCCACCGCCTGTAACGACATATATATATGTTACGGGCAACGTGATTAACTGGCCATTATTAATAATGCCCAAGAGCGATAGGCAAAGTGATTAATATATCACTTTGATCGTCAATTATTAATAATGCCCGAAGGCCCGTGGTCCATGTAATAAGTCAAGTGTTTGAGATATCTTGAATTTATCACTTGGACCGGGCAGTTTGAATAATTCCCTACTTGTAGCAGAAATAGGCCAAAGCATTCGAGTAAGGATACCAGATGTAGATCGAGCCAAGACGGATAGTCGTAATATAATTGCTATTACGACTATCCGTCGATTCTTATTATATCTGTCGAAAAAGAAAAAAAATACAAATTTGGAACTAAACACGGTATTTTAAACCAACTGTACTCCAGAAATGAGTTTACTGTGTGTAAAGAAAAATTCATTTCGATCGACGATGTTCTAAAAGTTGATATTCCTCTTGGAGAATGTGCTAGAGGAGACTCTCATTTTGATGGACAAGGCTTCCAGCATTGTAACTGTGGTGGTGACTGCAATTCAAAACGTTGGAAATGCCAGAAATCAAACATTCATTGCAATTCCAAATGTCACAAAAGCTCATCTTGCAAGAATAAATAATTCTAAACTTAATAACTTTCTTGCACAGTCCTTAATTATTAGATATTTCTATTGATTTTTCTCAGTTTACTAATTTTTCAATTATTGCTCTTGCGCGGGAATGCTGCTTGTCTGCTGGGGACGATGGCTGCCACCTCGGGGTGACGCGCTGGACACGTTTTTTTATTTATAAGTTATTTGCATTATATTCTTTTCGTTTTTTTTTATTATTATTTTTAGGTTTATATTTATCTGACATTGTTAAATTGAATCAATTATTGTTTATTTAGAAAAGTCTAAAAGAATAAACGAATAAAACTATCGGGCACGATTCGGGGCGGTTTATTTGACAACTCTATTAATATTTTGTTTGACTTTTTTGTTTTGTGTTGTTTTATTTTGACTTTTCTTTGACATGTATGAATAAATATTGATGTGATTTCTTTGTTAATAGGTATTAGGTACCAATAAGATAATCTACGTTTTTATTAAAATAAATAAATAAAAAATTAAACTATTGTTCTTAAGTAATATTTTTATCAAAATAAAATTAGGTAACTAATGATGTTATTACATTTCTAATTGTTTATTTTTGGACTACTATGTTGACTTATTATGACAATTTTGTAAGTTTAATTTCATTTAATAAACAAAAACACTACAGTTCACCTATTTATTTATTTATTTTATTTTTGGGAAGTTAACAGCAAATAAAAGCAAAAGCAAAAAAGCATTTTAATACTTTTCCCAAAATAGGGTGGGCATTATTCATAATGGCCGAGAAAAGTGATTAATCACGCTTCCCCTTGTTCAAAACACACCAATGCTGTTTTAATCACATTGACCAATTGAGTCGGCCATTATGAATACAGACCGGCCATTATTAATAGTGTCCGGACTTATCAAATTGCTCGTAACATATATAAAAGAAAGTCGTAATAATAATAATAATAATAATTTCTTTATTTTAAAAAACACATATTTTTAACATTGTGGCTGATGTCTCCTTTTAGACTTTATGGGCCTGTGTTAGGAGGCATCGCTCTTCTTTAAAAACTACATCGAAATCTAAGTTAAACCAATCTATTTTAAAGTATTACGAGTACAAAAAAGTAAATAATAAAAAAATAAATAAAAAGCAATCAAAATAAAATAAAATATTATGCTGCTGGCACATAAAGATAATTGTGTGTGTGTGTGTGTGTGTGTGTGTGTGTGTGTGTGTGTGTGTGTGTGTGTGTATGTGTGTGTGTGTGTGTGTGTCCTAACAATACTCACTCACGTAATAGTACTAATAATAGTAGACAATATTTTGTTTTTATTTCAGCTAACACAAAAGTAACTCTTTCTCATTATAGGTCTTAGTTTGAAGCCATTTAGTTATAATTATTTTATACTCTCGGTAAGCTTTGGGATATATTTCTAAAATTTTGTTTAATTTATTATACAAACAGGCGGCACGTTTATTAAATTGTCTGCTAGCAAAGACTGTTGAAGTTGACGGGACAACAGCAGCAATGTCTTTTCTCATTTTTTTTAAAATTTCAGGGCTAAATATCAAACTCTTATGTAGTCTTAGCACTGAATTCATTAGGTATATATAGTTTCCTGACAGACAGGAGCTTAGTCAGATGGTATATACGGTCGGTAGAGAATCTTCTTTTCTTGAAACACATGACCTTGATAAGGCCGCGTTGTGCACGTTCTACTTCAAAAAGTTTGCTTTTCGCAGACCCACCCCACATAGGAATACAGTAGGTTATGATTGACTGTACCAAGGCCATGTAAATCTCTCCAAGAAGATCTCTTTTATTGTTTCCGCGCTCAGCGACCGTTCCTGGAACCACATATCGAAGAGTTTTGAAAATCAAAATTAATTTTCTAATTCTCAGCTTAACATGTTCGAGATGCGGATACCAAGACAGCCGCCGAGAAGTCGTGTTAGTTACAACACTTATAACTCTAGATCGGTCGTACCAATTTTCATGATCTTTGTTTTAATTTATTCGTCTCCATCCTGGTCAACATATAGGCAAATAAAATATTGATAAAGTTTTCTAAAATATAAGTTTTAAGCAAAACAAATTTTCCCATACAAAAATTTCATAGTTCAAATGCAGAATGCCATTGATAAGCAGAAGAAAACACACGACGCGGTTGTTTTTTTTTTCGTTCGTGGCATCGCAGTAGGCAAAAGGATCTACACACATCCCAATTTGTTTAAAAGTCGGCTAACAGAGAAAGTTGGCAAAGGTTACACACATCGCATCGCGCCCTGTGCAGCCAGATTTTGTGCCAGTAGGTAGGTAGTGCAATTCTTTTTTCTTTTTTCATAAAATGATGGGAAATCTTCTGCTTACAAACTCCAAAGTTACAATGTAACAGAATGAAATCAAGTATGTTATTTAGCTATTTTCAACATTAGTATTACCTATTATTTTATTGTGTATATTATTGAATTGTTCATTTATTTTATAGCCGCTTAAATAAATATTCATCCACCAAACTCTTCTGGTGGGTGTCTTATTGTGATAATGGGCAACTAGCAACAATCTGCCTGCTTAGCGTAAATGGGACTCAACTCCAGGCAATGTGTAAAAACAGTCGTAAAGAACTTACTCCTTTGGAAGTGAGGCACTCTCGTGTAGGGGAAGGCCCACAACCCCCTCGCGTTGATGCAGTTGTTGAACTCCACGTCGCAGATCGAACGGAACTTGTAAAACCAACCGGTATAGGCGTCAAAGGCACACACCGGGTACGCGTAGGGCCTGCACAAACAAGCCGCGTCACCACTCACCGCACCGGAGCAACAGCCCCCGCCCAGCCCAGTGGGCGAGTGGTGGCGAGTGGTGGCGAGTGGTGGCGAGTGGTGGCGAGTGGTGGCGAGTGCCAGGTACGGCCGCCTCATACGGAGGCTCCAAGCTCAACCCCAGTGGGACACTCGTTTCCCCACTTTGGACATTGCAGGCTGAGTCGCTTTTTGAATTTGAAATATTTGAAGTCAAAGAAGAAAAATTCCATGCAGCGGAAGGTAAAGCCGTTGGTTCCGTCCGGCTACTATCTACGGATGTAATCGTTATACTAGTCAAGTCAGAAGCTTCGACTCAATAATTCTACTCGTATACTAGGATTTGTAAGGTAGGTTACCCTCGAAATCCACACAATAAACAAGCGACCAGAATATAATATATCGATCAAGGTAACGTTTGTTTAAAGAAGTCACCTGCTACGTCATGTAAGATGCAATGTAAACACTCACTTTTACAGTAGTCTCGTACTTCATCTCTCATTTAAGACTCTAGCTAGCAGATCATTTAATGTCTCTTATTATTGTAATTTAAGTATTATAGATCACAAATAGGCCAGTAAAATTAGCTAAAAATGGAAATAATTCGATAACTGTAAACTTCTTTCTTTATGGCATAAAATACAGTTAGTTATAGTTAAAATATACCAAATTAAGCAAATTAAATTCCCGCGTATGTACAAAAAAAATGAAAAATTAAATTTTCTACTTATTTTGATTTCAGTGGAACAGCATAATAACTAACTTTGTAAAAGTGCCTCTATTATAATATAATGCTTGCATTCCAGTTAAAGAAATTAAAATTAATCTAATTAATCATTCAGAATTATCATTTATAAAGGATCTTCAGTAAGTTACAGATTTTTTGGCTTATCTGACCAGAGATTATAGATAACTATATTTTAACAGTTTATTCTGAATAGTTTATTGTGTGTGCTAATAAACTGTTGAAAATTAAACAGATTCTCTTTGCAGAATTCAACAGTTCCGAATATTTGCAGTTTTTAGAGAACCAAAATATATAACTACTCCAAAAGTTGTTAATTTATGACGTATAAATTTAACTAGTACTATAAGAAACAAATTAAGCAAATAATGTCAGCAATTATTCATTAATTAATATTTTTTCTTGGTAACGTTTCAATATGAACGTTATCTCATGCAGAATAAGGTTGTAATTTCTTTGTGTCCCAATTCCCCTCGACCGAACGTACTGTCGCGAGTCGCGAGACGCGCGCGCGCCGCAGTTTCACCAAATTCCCAAGGTCTAATCTTTGTTTTCCAAATAAGTACTTATGGCTCTTTACTAATCGTAAAGAGAAAATTATTGTTTAGCATTCGGGTCCTTATGTATTATGTACAGGGTAGTCAAAATGAAAATGTTTTGTTCTGTGTGCATCCTAAGAATATAGAAAGGTAAAATAATAATAATGATGTTTATTATTACCTACAACTTATTGGGTAGATCTAATTAGGTTGTTAAATATTTACCTAATTATATTCGTAAATGAGACCTGACCGGAGATTTGCCGGTACAGATTCAATTTTATTTTACGTATAATGTCAATGACCTTAGATATCGTTCAGTGTATTATGACCCGCCAGTAGTACAAGTGATTGCCTACCAATATACTATGCTAAGCTTTAGCATTATGTCCAGAAGCGTAGCGTGCCTTGGCGGGGCCCCGTATAAAAATTTGGTTGGGGGCCCTTAGGAAGGGTAAATATTTCTCACAAAAGTAAATAAAAAATGGTGCACGTTTCCCTGGCCACCATATAAGAGTTACATGCATGTTTGATATACCAGATTTTCGAGCATAATTTCAGCTATCATAGTGCCAAATTCCATAATTAGAGACAAAACTCGAACGACGTTATGGTCTAAAAACAGTGTGTTAGCTGGAGCATATCCCGCCAGTCGACACAAGCGAGATCTTCGAAACTACTTCAAATATTCACAAGTATTAAAGCTCTAGATTTACAGACAAATTGCAGCCATCCATCTCCAAAAAATCTACTTCTGAAATGCATTGTGGAAATATACGAAAAAAATTACTGAATCTGAATGATGTTGAAGTAATAAAACGCGAAATATTTGGTTAAAATCAACACTGTTGATTAATCCCATTCTTGCTTTGAGGCATTGTCTGTAGCATAGTACCTACCTAGCAAAATGCGAAACTATCAAAATGTTACAACATTCTCCAACACAAGCTACATGTCTATACCACTTACAACGCTACCGTATAAGATTGCAAATAGTGAGACTGTTAAATCTAGTGAGTAAGTTTGATTATTGTGTGTATCAACGTCAAAATGAGCCGTCCGTTCGGTTTTTGCGCGATCTGGCAATGTTGCGCTTTTACGACACTCTCACAATATTTGAATAATTTGGCGCGAAAAATTACTATCGTTAATTGCTAGACAACGGTAAGACCTAGACTGCTGAAATATTTGGAGACTAGTTTTTAACAAAATCTGTAATTTGAGACATTTACTACATCTCTAGGGTCAGTAGTTTTGATGCTCTAGATGTGGTAGCTGGCGGCGTAGACGCCAGCTTACACACAACGTAATGACGTTTTATTTAACCCTTTACCGCATACGGAACCATATATGGGTTGACATCTTAACAATTTTTTTTTTCCAAAAATATGAAAAGCTGATAGTTAAATTCTAATGAAGTTTGTTAGTCATATCATTAGCAATATCAAAGTGCAACTTTTTCGTCTATGGTCAAATGTCATTTGGAATTAATCTCACTTTTCTGGGCATGGTCACCGAACATTTGCGTGCACGTGTGATTCTCACTCAACATTGCAAAAAGAAATAAATATGAAAAGATAAGATTTTCAGATCGGAAAAAAATATTTGTTATCTGTCATACCCTCTAGTTTTTATGTACTGTAACAGACTTTTACTTTCTACCTGATTTCATAATTTTTTATCATCAATTATATTGGAACCATATCTGGTTTCGTATGCATTCATGCTCTTTTTTACTTAGACAGATATGGTTTAATATGCACTCACGCTTTTACCATTATTTAATACAGAGATATGGTTTTGGTTTAATTTACTGAATTTTTTTTCGTAATGCTTAGAATTCATTTTTTTTATGGCCAGGTAGACTCTGGGCGCTTTATGTGCATAATATGCGTTCTAACCGAATCCCTGAGAATGGCCTTAGTGATGATGATTTGGCTTCCGATTCTGACACGGAGATCCCCACATCCTCCATACGATTTAAACGCCCTGTTGTTATTTTATTCTTGAGACGGATGATTTAGGACCAGGTTCGTCGCCTTTAACGAGCCGCCAGGGAAGTCCATAATTGTTTTCAAGTCCTGGGTCGCCAATTCAGAGTAAGGGGATGGGAAAAGCTTCAGAAAAGCACCAGGAGCTACCCCTGACATCTGTGCAGATCGACAATATTGGACACTGCCTGAATGGCAGAAAATTCGACAAATATTATATCGAGTTTATTCAGTGAAAACTTAAACAAGATGCCCAAAATGTATGGTATTTTTATGTTACAATGACAAGAGAAATTGTTTATCTCAGTTTCATCAATAATTTGATATAATTTCTTAGTTACTTATTTTCTTTGATAATATAAGGTTTGGTTAGTTTGCATACGAAACCATATATGTCCAAGTGGTTAAAAGCTTTGATGCATACGAACCCATATATGGTTCCTGAAAAAAAATCTTCAGCGATGGTCGTTTTTATTTTTTTTATTTTCTATGATTGTTTTTATAGCTTGAATAAAGCCATTCACAAACTTAAATATTTTTTTTATTATATTTAAATATTACATGCAGTAAAGGGGAAATACTGAAGCTACAGACTTAATTTTTTTAGAGTCTAAGACTGCAAATAGCTCAGCAGAGACTACAACCGTGGTCTAAATCAGTATAGTTTAGTAGATCCAAATTATGCAGCTGGAGGGTCCTGACCCCAGCCGCACAGTAATTTTTTTCGTATATCTCTTTCCACAATGCATTTCAGAAGTAGGTTTTTTGTAGATGGATGGCTGCAATTTGTCTCTAAATCTAGAGCTTTAATACTTGTGAATATTCGAAGTAGACCATAGCGTCGTTCGAGTTTTGTCTCTGATTCTGGAATTTGGCACTATGATAGCTGAAATTATGCTCGAAAATATGGTACATCAAACATGCATGGAAGGCCAGGGAAACTAGCACAAAAATGCATAAAATTAAAAGAAATATTTATTCATCATTTATCTATCTATCTGAAGAAATTGCTGTATTTTTACTTTTGCCATTTGTGAAATAGAATAAAAATTGAGAAGTTTTTATTAATTTTTGCTTACGCACGTTGGGGGCCCCCGTGGCCCGGGGGGGGCCCGTATAATTGATACGGCTGATACGGCGGTAGCTACGCCCCTGACTATGTCGGTTATTATTTAAACACCTATGATTCAGTGAATGAATACATTATTAAGTATAATAATTTTTTTATCATTATATTTGTGCCATTTTGTGAAATGAAATTTAGGAAATTCCATCTCATTTTTTCCCGATCGATGCAAACGGTACAAAGCGCGCAATTGAAATAAACTCGTAATACATGTCGCGGTCGCCGCTGGCGGCAGCGCTGCGCCCTCCCCACCGCACCCCGCACCCACCGCATGCATCCCGCTTCACTACTTGCTCGCGCGAGCTATTAATTAGGTATAATTTCAAATTTTTAATCGTGATATTTATATGCTTAATTATGATGAAAACATGATTCTAGTACACGAAAACCTATTATTAAAACAAAAAAATACAGTTTTATTTTTCAACTACTGAGAAAAACATAATTTTAAAAACGTTAAAGACTGATGCTTAATTTTTGTCTCAAATGTATAAAAAGACGCAATATAGCTTAACTAGATGCAAGCACCATAGTTATTGTTTTGGCCTATTCAGATATTGAGATCAGATGGATACTGAAAAAAAAAACATGGATGTGAAAATGATTTCTGCTTAATTTTGATATTGGGTGATAACATTCGAACACCCCTAAAAATTATACTAACAAAGTATTTGGTTACCTATTTTACTTTTAGGAAAAAGTTAGGTACTGTACGAAATCTCATTTTTTTTATAACAAACGATAACCACTGCGGATTTTTTGCTTCATATATCTAATTAGTATTTGATACTTAATAACAAAAGCCAACAAAGAATTAAAAAAAGCGAGTTTATGAGTTTTGTCCAGGGTAAGCTAATTTTACTGGCCTAAAAGCATTTTTTTTTAGTGTACTCACTCTCTGAGTATGCAGCGCACGTAGTGGCCGTAGCATGAGTGGTTTTCGCCGTACGCGGACTTAGTCACCACCTGAGGAGCAGCGGGGCGGGGTGTACACACACACACATGCACTCTACTTGGCTACCTACCATAGTCCATAAATAAAGCCCTTGTCATTTTGTCATATAATTTTAAATATTTATTTAGGATAGGAATATTAACTTTAAAGTACCTAGTAGGTGAAGAACTGGGTGACTAGGTCAGTTTTTTTTTGTGGGAAAAATAGAAGAACAAACGGGCATATAGACGCAATGCAAGTGGAGTCAACAAAAATATTTTCACTAGCTGTCCGCCAGCGGCTACGCCCGCGTTGTTTTTTTACTTTTTCATCCACACTTTCCGGTAAGTATGTTAGAAGATAAGGTACCACCATACAAAATTTTATTTAAATCGGTTTAGCAGTTTCGAAGATTAGCCCCTACAATCAGACAGACAGAGAAATAAAAAAAAGACGTGTGGCATTCGGGGACTGCCGCCGTGGTAAAACTATTGCATAGCATTTTTTATCAACTTATGCAGACAAGCTGAATTAGACCGCGAGTATATTATTATTTTGTGATTAGCTTTGCCCACGACTTCATCCGCGTGTGCTTAAATAATTGGACGGAAACTCGTTACTCAACCAATACCTACCAAGATTTATTGTTAGGTACTATTAGGTACAAACTAAAATAAGTAGTAAAATAAATGAATAGCAGGCGCGGTCGCAGCCTGAAATTTTGGAGGGGGTCACTCACTACACTAATAAAAAATAGGTATCTGTTTATAAACTAGATGTCATCACCAAGTTATTTTGGCCATCGTAGTTCATAAAAACACCACTAGATGTCAGCAAACTATTAATTTATCGCTGTTAGGGGATGCGTTTTTCCATTCTATACAAGGCCAGAACGCAGCCATAGGAAACTGCTCGCGTATACAGGGCGTCCCACGGCTATGCCACATGGTGAGAAATTACCTTAAATAATGTAGATAGATCATTTTACTGAAAGAAGACTTTTAGTCCAGTCAACGAATGGCTCAAAGGGGGGTGTAGAGTGCGTGAGCGGGAACCTAAGGGATTTCTTCAGAAACTTATTCAGAGTGCTTAGGGATAAAACATACTAAAAGTCCTGACGTCTAGGAGGTGAGCTGGAGGGGGGAGGGAGGGGGTCAAAGGTCTCATTTTTAAGTTTTTCGCCAATATTACAAAAACGTTGCGTTGTAGCAAAATATGATCTAAGATGAAATGAAAGCTTATAAAATTCTCTACAACTTTTATTCTATATCAATTTTTTCATATTCCTCACCGTTTTTGAACTACACGCTCCTGAAATGTAGAAAGTATTGTTTAGTAGGGGATTTATTGCAATCTTTGTATGGGAAACATTTTTTATTGGACGAGTCGACGAAACTTGGCATGGTTGTAGAATAGGTGATCCTGAGTAGAAATCAACCGGGACCCTTGACTCGTACTAAGTAAGTGCCTTAAAAGTTATATATTTGTAAAGCCCGTGAATGCTGCTACTCGACCATATTTTTTTTGTGTCGATACCATTCCCATGGGAAAAGTAAACGACATTTATGTGGAAAGATTTAATCTATGTTTTGCGAATTTTGTTCTTAAATTTAGTTTTTTTGTATGGCCACCCTATTTTATAATTCCGAAAACAAATTCTACGTTAACGTGTTATTCGAAAATGATACCAAACTTGTCATAGTACTTACGGTTTTAGAGATATAGCGTCAAAGTCAAAGTCAAAGTCAAATAGTGTTTATTCAAAGTAAGATTTCACAAATCATTTTTTGACGTCGAGGCGGGTTCACAATTTGGCTGTCTTCTGTGGAGAAGAACCCGCCGGAAGAAACTCCACGTCAACAAGAAGGGCGGCAAAATCCAACTTCACCCCCCTCCCCCCGGCTTCGGGGGAGTACGAGTCATGGGTCCCGGTTGATTTCTACTCAGGATCACCTATTCTACAACCATGCCAAGTTTCGTCGACTCCTCCAATAAAAAATGTTTCCCATACAAAGATTGCAATAAATCCCCTACTAAAGAATACTTTCAACATTTCAGGAGCGTGTAGTTCAAAAACGGTTAGGAATACGAAAAATTGATATAGAATAAAAGTTGTAGAGAATTTTATAAGCTTTCATTTTATCTTAGACTAGCGACCCGCCCCGGCTCCGCACGGGAAAATGGTTATGGTGGGTTATCCTTAAGGATATTATGCATGTATTATACATATAAACCTTTCTCTTGAATCATTCTATCTATTAAAAAAACTGCATCAAAATCCGTTGCGTAGTTTTAAAGATTTAAGCGTACAAAGGGACATAGGGAGGGACATAGGTACAGAGAAAGCAACTTTGTTTTATACTATGTAGTGATCATATTTTCCTACAACGCACCGTTTCTGTAATATTGGCGAAAAACTTAAAAATGAGACCTTTGACCCCCCCTCCCCCCTCCAGCTCACCTCCTAGACATCAGGACTTTTAGTATGTTTTATCCCTAAGCACTCTGAATAAGTTTCTGAAGAAATCGCTTAAGCTCCCTACATTTCTTTATTGACCGGACTATTTATTTTAATTCTAAAAACTATTGAAACTGCATTCATATATTTTTTTAATAATTACATGGTTGAACCGGCAATTGAACCCGCTACCTACACGAAAAAAAAGAAACCTGTTATTTTATTGTACCGATCAAAGGTTTCATCATAAGGATTATTTTTTTCTAAGTAACAAAGTGTCAGAAATAAAAGGAAGACTATGTATTTTACCATTTTTAATACAAAATTAATAAATTTATCATTTGATCAAAATGAATCCCATGCTGTTGAATACAAAGACGCACTCTTTTGATTAATTTACTCCCTGTCGATTCTTTGATCTTGTTGTGGTGGATAATTCGTTTAAGTTCTGTTTGTAATTCGTGGACACTTTCATACCGGTTCTTGTAAACTAAATTTATCACATAAAAAATATCTAACGGGGTTATGTCCTTGCGACAATGTCAGCTTTTAATTTTTTACTTCAAATGTTAAAATTCATAATCTTACTTTTATTTCATATATTATTTAATAAAAAATAATCCTTATGATGAAGCCTATCGATCGGTATGATAAAACTACAGGGTATTTTTTTTTCTCGTGTAGCGGGTTCGATTCCCAGATCAACCATATAATTATTAAAAAATGTATGAATGCAGTTTTAATATTTTTAAAATAAAAATATAGTCTACTTTCAAAATTTTATATCTACAATATTGTTACGGACGTGGGGTTCGGGATTTGTAAGAAAAGCCGAATGACTTAATTTGAGAATTTATTCGACGATAAACAGGTCGCAGGTCCAATCACAACTGTAGCCAAATCGTAGAGTCGCTCGTAATCCGTTGGTCACGCTGAGTTCGCAGGTGTCTTCAACTGGTCACTCCAATCACGTTGTAGCCAAATCACAGGGTCACTCGTAGTCCGTAGGTATCGCTTAGGTCGCAGGTTTCTTCCACTGATCGCTTGTAGATCGCTTATTGAGATCGCTTTGATAGCTCAGAAATGAACTGGCGTTGGCCGTCGTCTCGGGCGTTTATATACCCCCACGAAACAATGGGTTGTTTACGCGATGCTCGATTTCTGGAGTAATCCCATTGTAATCACGTAATCGGGAAATTACTAGAACATTTCCTTTGTTCTCAGACAATACTTGTCACAGAACAATGGGCGCGCGAGCGAGGTCACTTAATTCGAGTAAACAAGTGGCTTGCTTAGGTGATTTTGTGCCTTGCGGCGTTGACAGAAAGTCCATCTTCGTTTGCACCGTGATCCCTCTGTGGATGCAATTGGAATTTCCCATCTTTTATAGTTGTATAGATGTACTTATATCAAATTTGAGTAGCGATCTCTCGAACTTTATGGCAAGTTCGTGACACTGCCCTCCTCTTAGAGATGCTCGTCCCGAGCTTCTTCATTACTGCCATGGTAACGCGCCAAGCGGTCGACGTGGACCACTTTTAGTGCTCCTCTCGGATGCCGTTGTATCCGATACGTTACGTCATTGATTCGCGTAACTACCTTGAATGGTCCTTCCCATCTCGTCTGTAGTTTGGGTGACTTTCCTTTTCGGCGTGTTGGGTTATGGAGCCAGACTAGTGTTCCTTCCTCAAATCCACTGGTATTTGCTCGTCGGTCATATCTAGTCTTCATGTTTTCGCTCGATTGTAGACCGTTTTCTCGTACCATCGCATAAATCTCCCTCATTTTGTCTCGCAATTCAGACACATAATCCTGTAAGGTGATGGGGTCCTCTGGTGTTCCTCCTGTTAGAAGATCAACCGGTAGTCTTAGCTCACGTCCGAAATTCACATATGCCGGGGTGGCCTTCGTGCTCTCATGTTCCGAGGTTCTATAGGCGAGAAGGAAAAGTGGGATGTATTTGTCCCAGTCTCTCTGGTGGTTGTCTACCAATTTCGCCAAATGTCTCTCCAGTGTTTGGTTAAACCTCTCCACCATGCCGTCGGACTGTGGGTGATACGGGGTAGTCCTCGTCTTGTGCATGCCCAGTATTTTGCAGACTTCTTGGAACACGTTCGACTCAAAGTTCCGGCCCTGGTCCGAATGGATTTCTAGTGGTACACCATATCGGCATATGACTTCTTCCACTAATTTGGAGGCCACGGTCGTAGCTTCTTGGTTGGGTATAGCAAATACTTCTGGCCATTTGGTAAAGTAATCCATAACCACCATAAAGTATTTGTTTCCCGACTCCGTCACGGGGAATGGTCCGGCAACGTCTACTGCTATTCGCTCCCATGGTGCACCAACGTTGTAAAGTTGAAGGTGTCCTCGGCTCCTGGTTGATGGACCTTTTACTGCAGCACAAGTGGTACATTTTCGGCACAAATCCTGCACATCCGCTCGACAGTTTAGCCAGTAAAATCTTTCCCGTAACTTCGTCAAAGTTCTTTTGACACCCAGGTGACCACCTGATATGCCATCGTGTACTTCACGAAGAACATCCTTGATCCGTTCTTTTGGCACGACCAGCTGCAGATGAAACTCTCTACCGTTGGGTTTTTCCCATTTTCGGTAAAGTATCACGTTCTGCAGGACAAAACTGTCCCACTGTGCCCAATATGCTTTGGCGATGGTACTCGTAGGCGCAACTTCATACCATTTTGGCTTTTCCTCGCCACGTTGCTTCCATGCGACGATAAGTCGTATATCTTCGTCGTCTTCTTGGGCTTCTCTCATTGACTCGTCTTCCCAGGATCTCGGAGGGCTAGTCCTAGTAAGTTGCACAATTTCTTCCTTAGACTCTTGCTTGACGTAGTGCTTGCATTCCTCTGGACATGGTCTCCTTGAGAGGGCATCAGCATTTCCATGAGTCTTCCCGCTGCGATGTTCAGTGATGAAGTCATATTCTTGAAGCTGTTCGATCCATCTTGCAACTTGACCTTCGGGATTTTTAAACTGAAGCAGCCATTTTAAAGCGGCGTGGTCGGTACGAAGCGTGAACTTCCTGCCGATGATGTATTTGCTGAAGTGATGAAGAGTCTTAACCACAGCCAAGAGCTCTCTTCTCGTCACACAGTAGTTCCTTTCAGGCTTCGATAGCGACTTGCTGAAGTAGGCAATCACAACTTCCTTGTCCCCTTGCTTTTGAGACAGTACTCCACCAATCGCTGTGTTGCTTGCATCCGTATCGACGATAAACTGCCCATTCGCTTGTGGGTATCCCAAGATTGGTGTCTCACATAGGCATTTTCTCAATCTTTGGAAGGAATCCTCGCAGGCCTCGTCCCAGCAGAATGCTCGCTTGTCTTCAGTCAGGCGGTGTAACGGCTTGGCTATCTCGGAGAATCCTTTAACGAAGCGCCTGTAGTATGAGCATAGACCCAAGAATGCACGTACTTCTGTTTTATCTTTAGGAGTTGGCCAATTCTGTACGGCTTCTATTTTAGCTGGATCAGTCTGTATCCCTTCACTGGTGATCACGTGGCCGAGGTAGTTCACTTTCTTTATAAATAAAGTGCATTTCTTCGGATTTAGCTTCAGGTTGGCTCCTCGAATCTTCCTCAGGACTTTCTCCAGGTTAAGCAGATGATCCTCGAAGTCTCGACCCATAATGATGACGTCGTCCAAATATACTAAGCAGGCTTCTCCCACTAATCCTGCCAGTACACACTCCATGAGTCGCTCGAAAGTGGCTGGCGCGTTGCACAATCCAAATGGCATCACGTTAAACTGCCATAAACCTTTCCCTGTAGAGAATGCCGTCTTCTCTTTATCCTTCGGATGTATCTCCACTTGCCAGTACCCAGACTTCAAATCCAAGGTCGAGAACCATGTCTTGCCACTCAGGGTATCCAGGGTGTCGTCAATGCGCGGTAGTGGATAACTGTCCTTCTTAGTCACATCGTTGAGTCGCCGATAGTCCACGCAGAACCTTGTACTGCCATCTTTCTTCTTAACCAAGACGACAGGAGAGCACCATGGACTCGCAGATGGTTCGATAATGTTATTTTTCTTCATGTCTTCCAACATGTCTTGAACTTCTTGCTCCTTTGCTATCGGTATTCGCCTTGCTCGCTGTCGAATAGGTCCTTCGTTTCCGGTGTCTATCTTGTGTTGCACTAAAGATGTTCTCCCCAAATCTCCTTCTTGAGACGAAAACACGTCTGCAAACCGCTGAAGCAGGTGTTTGGCTTTCATGCTTTGAGAATAGCTCAGGTTTTGTTTGCTTCCTTCGAGAAGTTCTGCGATTATAGAACTTTCCTTGGTTTTCGTCGTACTCAGAGATGATTGGCACTTCCTTACCCAGACAACTTCTTCGCATTTACCTATGACGTCGCCCTCCTTTAATTGTATCTCGTGATCTTCTAAATTAACAACTCTGACTACCGCAGTGGTGTTTCCTTTGACAAGTGTCCTGGCCGCCAGAATCTTCTGTGTTGATTTTCCTCGGGTATCCTCTATCAGCACGCATCTATTCTTCTTAGCACGTGGTAGCTTCACTGGTACTTCTGCTTGCGTGCGTCCTGGTATGCAGATCTTCTTCAAGCATGTCACTTTTCCCACGGGTCCTCCCAGGATAAAAATCTCTTCATTGCCACATTTCAAAATTCCGTTGGTGACGTCGATTCTGCAGTCGTATATTTTCAAGAAGTCTAGCCCCAGTATGCAGTCATCCATGATATCGGCCACGATAGCGTTGTGAGAGTAGGATGTTTCACCTACTTGAATTGTGACCGAAATTTCTCCTAGGACGGGTATCTGCTGGCCGGAAGCGGAAAGAAGTCAGCAGTTGATGTTGTTTCTGCGCCTGATTGCGGATTCTACTAATTTTGGCTTGATTATTGTCCTGGAAGCTCCTGTATCCAATGTCATCTTGCAGTTTGTTCCGTTCACTGAGCCATGTATCATTAAACTGTTTCCGTTGCACACCTGGGAGACGATCGTTGTTGGGGCTCCTTCCGCTCCAGCCAGTACCCGCCCCTTAGTTCTGGCTGTTACTCGTTTCCCTGATTCCCAGCAGGAGATGGGGTCTCCTGATTTTTGGTCACTTCATCAAGGCGTTCTTCCAGCTTACTTATTTTCTCGGCAAGCTTCGTTGTCTGAGTCTCCTTCTTCGGACAGGTGAACTGCAGATGGCCCCTTTCTCCACACTTATAACACATGGGCCCGGTTGTTTTCTTCTTGGGCGGGAACGACGTCTTAATCTCCTGTACTTCCTCTATTACTTCCCGCACTTTGTGAGTTGGGCGTACGTCACGGCGCAGGGCTTCAATTTCCAACGCGTGCGCTAGGGCTTCTTTCAGGGAGACATGATGGCGAAGTCCCACTGCAGCCCTAATCTCCATGTCACGAATTCCATCGACGAATGCCTGAAGGGTGTTGGAGTCCACCATCTTCGCATCAGCAGACGGGTAGGCCTTGCGCACGAGCTTTTCAATTTCCAAAGCCCACTGCTGAAGTCCTTCTCCTGGGCGTTGAATCCGGTCACGCAGTTGAGCGCGGAAGACGTGTTCCAAATGACGCTCTCCATAGCGAGCTTCGAGTGCCTCCATAAGTTCTTTAAATGTGCTACCCGAGCCTGGTAGCGCCTCCAGAACAGAAAGGGCTGAACCTCGAAGAGCAACGGTGAGAGCTGTCAGGCTCTGCTCCTCTGTCCACCCATTTGCAGCAGCAACGGTCTGGAATTGCTGCCGATACGCGGTCCAGGATGTGGTGCCGTCGTATGACGGTACTTTTATCCTTGGCGCGTGGCTGGTGCAGGCGTGTTCACTCGACGCGGTGGATCCTGCTGTTTGCAGATTCAGCACCTTCTTCTTAAGCCCGGCTAAGTCAGTTTTTACGCCATCTACGTCGGTTTCCAAATTCCCTACTCTTTCTTCTACTTGGTCGACGCTCTCTTCTAATTTTTTCACAGTGGCCGAAACTGACGAAATGGCAAGCAGCATTTCCTCCTGTTTGTGGCTCAGGTCCTCGCGCATTTTCTTTTGCTCCTGTTGCATGATGTCCTGTTTCAGGCTCAGGTCCTCGCGCATTTCCTCTTGCCTCTTTTGCATGATGTCTTGTTTCAGGCTCAGGTCCCTTCGCATTTCCTCCTGTTTGTGGCTCAGGTCCTCGCGCATTTCATCTTGTTTTCGGCACATTTCCCTTTGCTCCTGGTACATTTGGTCCATCATTTTCATAAGTCGGCTGAGGTCAAACGTAGATGCTCGGGATTCCTGGACGCGGCTGGTAACCGGAGGTGTGGCTCGATGGGCGGTACCGGTAGGCGGGGCTAGTTGTCCTGATGGTTGGGCTTCTGGTCCGGTGGGCAAGGCTTCTGGTCCAGCAGGCGGGGTTCCTGGTCCGGTGGGCATGTCTTCACGAGATGTAGTCGTGGCTTCCGCAGCTAGCTGCGCCCTTGTTCTGACGCCGTCAGTATTCTCCCTCGGAGTCACTGGCATTTCCAAATCCCACACTTCTGACACCAAATGTTACGGACGTGGGGTTCGGGATTTGTAAGAAAAGCCGAATGACTTAATTTGAGAATTTATTCCACGATAAACAGGTCGCAGGTCCAATCACAACTGTAGCCAAATCGTAGAGTCGCTCGTAATCCGTTGGTCACGCTGAGTTCGCAGGTGTCTTCAACTGGTCACTCCAATCACGTTGTAGCCAAATCACAGGGTCACTCGTAGTCCGTAGGTATCGCTTAGGTCGCAGGTTTCTTCCACTGATCGCTTGTAGATCGCTTATTGAGATCGCTTTGATAGCTCAGAAATGAACTGGCGTTGGCCGTCGTCTCGGGCGTTTATATACCCCCACGAAACAATGGGTTGTTTACGCGATGCTCGATTTCTGGAGTAATCCCATTGTAATCACGTAATCGGGAAATTACTAGAACATTTCCTTTGTTCTCAGACAATACTTGTCACAGAACAATGGGCGCGCGAGCGAGGTCACTTAATTCGAGTAAACAAGTGGCTTGCTTAGGTGATTTTGTGCCTTGCGGCGTTGACAGAAAGTCCATCTTCGTTTGCACCGTGATCCCTCTGTGGATGCAATTGGAATTTCCCATCTTTTATAGTTGTATAGATGTACTTATATCGAATTTGAGTAGCGATCTCTCGAACTTTATGGCAAGTTCGTGACAATATTTAAGGTACTTTCTTCCCTCCATGTGGCATAGCCGTAGGACGCCCTGTATGTATTGTAAAGCTGTTTTTAACTCTGTTTTTCCAATGCATACACGAATTATGCGTACTGATCGTGTATAGTTTGTATCGTGGATGCTCGCCTCGCGTCTTCGTTCCTAACTATACTACACACCTACGTCCTACACACTTACTTACACTTGACAAGAGTGTAAAGTCTTGTTTTTTTTCGAATCAGTAAAATATGGAATTTTATTTTAACTTTATTTATTTTGTATTTGTATTATATACAAAACAACGACTTATAATCATAATTATTTTTATTAAAAAAGGTAGGTACATTTTAAAGTTAAATGCTAGGTTGTGTTTCCTTTACTTATTTTTTGTTACAGTGGATGCTGAACGTCGGCGTGCTTGTAATCATTTTTTTCCCTTGTTCTTCGTGATTCGTCTTGATACAAATGTAGACTGTACATGTATTTTACGGGAATGTCTTTGTTCAAAGTTAATGAAAATAAAATTCTAGACCTGTTGGTCTGGGAGTGACATGTTTTAGAGCATTATTGAAAATATGAATAGCTTTTAAATTAGATGACGATGGATGTGCTTCTAAAATAGATGTGAATGTTTGAGAAAGTAGAAAAAATTTCAATGAAAACCTTACAAAATCCCGAGTAGTCTTCATTACTTTCTCCCAACTTGCACTTGATGATGACCTTAAACTTTTCCGACGACTCAAATTCAAACAGTTCCTGTTTGTATTCACCACATGCACTAAGTAAAAACTCTTCTAGACTGTCCTTGATAACCATTTTACATATTTGAATGAAGTATTTAATTGTATTTACCACTTTTTATTAATTAATTGTGCAGAAACAACAAAAAACCGTTAGTCAAAACAATAGCACATGCCGAAAGATGACGCAATATTTGTTATATTAATATTTGTATAGTTCTACGATACTATGAAGTATACGCGAGTATTTGCATACTGCACTTGTATGGAAGAACTTGGTAAAAAAGTCATTTCCAATCTATACGCGGTTAGTTTCGTACCCTTGCGTTCTGGCCTTGTATAGAACGGAAAGATGCTTAGGGGATAGCTAGAAATTTATATTTTACTAGCGACCCGCCCCGGCTCCGCACGGGAAAATGGTTATTGTGGATTATTCTTAAGTATATTATGCATGTATTATACATATAAACCTTCCTCTTGAATCCCTCTATCTATTAAAAAAAACCGCATAAAAATCCGTTGCGTAGTTTTAAAGATTTAAGCGTACAAAGGGACATAGGGACATAGGGACATAGGGACATAGGGACAGAGAAAGCGACTTTGTTTTATAATATGTAGTGATTATTTGGTATTTTTTGAGATTTTTCAATTTGACCTTAGATTTTGGGGGTGGTCATGTCCCCTGTGACCCCCCCCCTCTCGGACCGCGCCTGATGAATAGAATAGAATAGAATATACTTTATTGCACACCAGTAATAATAAGAAATTCAGTATACAACAGTAAAAGTGTACAAATTAAGGCGGCCTTATTGCTAAGGTAGCAATTTCTACCAGGCAACCAATGTAAAGGAGAGGCAACGATAACAGCAGCGGGGCAGTGCATTTACGATAAAATAAATAAATAAAATACAAGCTACATCTACTTATGAACAATACGCTGTACAGAATGCAAAATTTACAATAAATGATTTCTTTTAGTCAGTAGCTACTGACAATAATGTTTTAAGGATACATACTACTACAACAAATTAGTGCAAAATAAAAATACAAAAAGAGTCCACGCCAGAAGAGAACCGAACTGGCGCCGTCCACTTGGTCGATCGCACTCCCAACACGACTACGAGTACGAGTCGTATGAACAAACGGACGAAATACCGATACAGTAGCTGGCTGTGGTGACTGTGTGTTAGGTGTGGAGTGTTAGGTTATTTTCGTTACGGAATTTCTGCATTCGGTCGCCACGCTCAAGGCCCGCGATGGAATCTATGCAATAGCTTAAAATATTAAAAATATCTGGATATGTTTTATTTAACTTCTTACACTCTCCTGACTCGGTTTTTAGCTTTTAATTTCTATGTACAGATTTTCGACTGAAAACTGTAGGATTTCGTGGTCGTTCCACGCACATTATTACCTGGTGCGGCGCGTGGTCGTAGTCTACGCCCTCAAAGGTCCAGCGCACTTCCTTGGGGGGCGTCTCGTCCTTGAGCGTGAAAGTGAAGCCCCCCCCGGGGGGCTCCTCAGGCCGCCACCTGGCCAGGTCCGCGTACACGTTGGGAGTCGTTTCGTAACACGACACCCTCCCGCCGCCCTCTGCAACGTTGTCAAACATTACTGTTTATAGGTATCTGGTCGACAAGTCCCCTCGGTATCTTAAGAAACATTACAAATGGAATCCGCTTCACTTAGCGACATAATAATAAGCCTTATCTTAGGAAGCAGATTTACAAAAAAAAACTGGTCAATCAAAAAGAATTATGCAGGTTTATGATGTCTCCTGACTTTCACGCTTGAAAATTCCTGTGTTGTAAAAGTCAGTGGAAAAAGTTTTGGTCACAAGTTCATCTTTGGTTCACAGATTTACATAATATTATGTGTATCAAATTGCAACCATAATAGGTCCAGTAGTTTCGGAGAAGTTGGCACTGACAGACGGACTGACGGACAGACATCAATATCACGCAAGTGTCGTGACCAAAGAAACGGGACTCCCGGACAGTTCCTGAAGACCAGCGCCGCAGCCTGCCCGGGCTGCGGCTTTCGCTGAGGGAGCCCTTTTCGTTTGGATCATCCAGTACCAGTTTTGCAGTACCGGAACTGAACTGGATTTTCGAATTCCCGGTACTGGAGCCAACCCAGTACCGGGAATTCCCGGGAAATTTCGAGACTTCGGTACTGGGAAAAAGTAATTTAAATTCGTAATTATTTTATGAGTATGATGAAATTATGCACCAAAACACTTTTTAAAATATATAATTAACTTAGTAATTCACTAATTATAACATAAATTCAGTAATTGAGATCTTTAGAAGAGAATACTTTGAACTCAATGCTCGCAGCAAATCAAATATTTGTGATCGGAATTAAATTCAAGCGTACACTCAGTTCAATCTATCATCATCGCCGAAAGACGTCCACAGCTGGACAAAGACCTCCCCCAAGGATCTCCATAATGATCAGTTCTGCACTGCCCACATCCAGCGGCTTCCCGGGACCCTCACCAGATCATTGGTTCACCTCGTGGGGGCCTGGCCACACTACGCCTTCCGGCGCCCGGCCGCAATTCAAGAACCTTTCTGTCCTAAGGCCGTTGGTTCTAAGCGCAATGTGCCCAGCCCACTACCACATAAGTTTAGCGATTCTTCGTGGTATGTTGGTGACTCTGGTTTAAACTTGGGACACTGCGGTATTTGGGACAAAGACATATATTGCGCAAATTCCAAATGCTGCCCATCCGAGTTGGATTCAACGATTGCCCTCCTTCTCGAGGTTAGATCTACCTAACTGGACTTGTCCTAGCTAGGTAGACGTAATGGTCTACAACTTCAAGAGCAGAGTCCCCAACTTGTATTGCAGTGGGTACTACATGGGCGTTCGACATGACTTTTGTCTCCTCCATGTTCATCTTCAGACCCACTTGTTGGGTAACTCTATTGAGGTCATCGAACATTGTGCCGAGGTTCTCCAAGATCTCAGATAGCTGAGACTTTGGAGGACCCCCCCCCCTCCTCCTTGGAGTCATAGGACTACGATATCGTCGGCAAAACGAAGATGAGTGATGTTGTCGCCATTAATGTTGATGCCATGTCCTTCCTAGTCCAGAAGGTTAAAGACATCCTCCAGTGCAGCGGTGAACAATTTCGGAGAAATAACGTATCCGTCTTACACCTCGCTGCAGCTAGATTGGTCTAGCTAGAGTTCTGATCCTGGAGTCGGACTGACATAGTGGCGTTCTCGAACAAACACTTCAGCACCTTGATATACCGGCAGTCAATTTGGCACGTCTGAAGAGACTGCAGCACTGCCCAAGTTTCAGTAGAATCGAAGGCTTTTTCATTGTCCACGAACGCTAAGCATATTTGCTGGTACTCCTATACTCTTCTGTCTTTCTGGTCTGGTTCTTCTGGTTATAGTCTTCTGTATAACCTGTCGCAGCGTGTAGATGTTTTCTAATAGTTCTAACTATGTTCCTTTCGGAAACTGGCTTGTTCGGGGGGTTGGAAATCTTTGAACCTGCGCGGAAACGATTTGTGATGACTCTCGAAAACAATTTGTAAATAAAATAGTCCAATCGACGGATCAACCTTCACCGGACTAGTCTAAACAAAACCCTCGCTACTTATCGTAGTACTAAGTTTGGTGCGGTACTGTGGCGGACGAGCCGAGTGGCAGGAAAGATGCTACCAGAGAACCAAAAATTGCCGAATGGTACCGATTACTCTCGAAACGATTTGCGTCCACGTACTTCTGTCGTGGTTGCGATCGCGCGGCTCACTTGCAGTTTTGAAAATCAAAATTTCGTACTAGAATTTTAGTGTTTGTGCAGTACCGGGAATTCCCGGGACATAGTTTAGATTTCCCGGTACTACATTTTTTCAAATTTCCCGGGAATTCTCGGTTATTTCAGTACCGAGAATTCCCGGGAGCAAACCCGTATGTCAGAAATCAGAAATCAGAAATTTTTATTTGTTTTGGACTTAGAGCAACGCCGGCGAAGGCCCGCGTTGCTCTAAGGTTTTGGACATCACATCACAAAAACTACAAACAAAAATACAGACAAAAAAAACAGCAAAAAGATACCTACGCAATTACAGTTTCCTGCGTTGCGACTCACGCCTTCGCCGGCGTTGCTCTAAGTCCAAAACAAATAAAAATTTCTGATTTCTGATTTCTGACATACATATAATGGATAATATTATTATGTTTATTGCTTTTTGAGGTACGAAATCCTAAAAAGTAAAGATCTTACCGAGAATGACAGCCTGTAGCAGGAAGAAGAGGAATAAACGCGGCGTCCTCCTCGGGCCGCCGCCGGCCGCGCCGCCGCCGCCGGACCACATCATTGCGAATAACTGGCGAATGAATAAGATATTAGAAAAAGTTCTTTTTACCATATTTTTACCGTGATAATAAAGATTGTGAACGAACTTATATTTTATTCTAAGTATATTTTATTAACCGACTTTAAAAAAGGAGGAGGTTCTCAATTCGACGCGTATGTTTTTTTTTGTGTGTGTTTGTTATAAGATATCTCCGCCAATTGTGAACCGATTTTCAAAATTCTTTTTTTAATCGACCAGGTTTACTTGCAGGGTGGTCCCATAAAGATTTCGTTAGGATCGGATGATTAAATTTGAAGTTATGAGGAAATAACTCCTCAATTGACGATGCCGTTATACCCGATCGGTAAATTGTTTTGGCAATATCTCGGCTTCTTATGAATCGATTTCAATATTTTTTTGTTTTATAGATAGAACTTGTACTCAAAATGATTTCATATAACTTTTGATTATATTTGATGGCGGAGTAGAAGACTACAACGAAAACTCTTCAATAAACAACAGCACACTCATTGCGTTGCTTTTGTTATAATTGAAACAACAAGAAATATGCGGTTTTGGTTCATATATTCTGTAAACTAGTCATAGATTAAAGATTTGAAAACCCCAAGTGGAGACAACAACTCAAGATTTTCTCCGTCGATTAAACGGGCGAGTGTCGTCGGTATCGTAGTGGTTTGGTCAGTTGTTCGCCATTAAACGGGCGAGTGTCGTCGGTATCGTAGTGGTTTGGTCAGTTGTTCGCCATTCGGAAATTAGGTTACAATCCAATCAAGTATAGCAATGTTTTAGAATTTAAAATTCAAACGTGAGACTGTAAAGGAAACATAGTGAGAAAATCTGCATATATTTATGTACTAAACAAAACAAATTAAAGTTTTGTGTGAGTAACTTGTCATGGTAAATTTTCACTAAAAAGGGTAAAATAAAAAGATAATTTAAAAAATATATAAAACCGCCTTCAAGGTACTTACCTACACTAAAAAGTTAAAAATAAAATATAAATCTAGCTGAAAGCATAGAAAGGATGATGACCATTTTTATATAAAAAAAATAAAATAAATAATAAAAGTAGTTTATTTTTCCCACACAACAAATCATTCATTATCTTAACTTACTTAGTTTAGTAGGTATCAGTCAGTGGCGAAGGGTCGGTCAGAGAGTCAACTGGTCCATACAAGCCGATTCCTATCGGCTTACCTTTTGAAAATCCGATCCACAATAATCCACATACACACATATTATTATCCTAATTGTAATGAATTTTATAATACTACAAAAAATATGCCTGCCCGAAACAAAAAAACCAATAAGTTTATTATTATTAAATCGGCCCACCATATGACCGCGCCACCTAAATGCACGCACGCCTTGCGTTTCGCGCGGTTCGTTCGTTCCTATAAGCAGAATAAGCCGATCAAGCGTAGCCTCCCTTGGTCAATATTTTGCAATACTTTGCGACGTATTCACCTGCGCATTGACCTCGCGCACCCCACGTGACCTCACGTTCCGTCCCTTACGCTCTTATAGTAATAATTGCGCGCTATTTCACGCAATGCAAGCCGCTACCGTTCAGCCTCCCTTTTTTCTTTCTTTCTAACGCCTTATGCGGAGCGAATAAGATAATTAGTTCGGAAGTATTCGAAACTCAGATTCGTTAGTGTCCGGAAGTAAACAATGCTAGTACGAGTCTGCCATTTGTTTGTTGCGTGTATTTTGGTTTTGTAGGTTAATTTATGTTTGTTTTAAGTGCTATTTCGAATCTTTTAGTGTTCTAGTGTTGTTCTTATTTGTGAATTGTGTTAATTCATATGCAATGAAACATTCAGTTAGGCATGACAAAGTACGAGCAGTTGCAAAGGTAAAAAAAATGTTTTGTTTTGAAGCGGCGGCGCCGACAACGTCTAGTCGGCTTACCTTTGCCATAATTTCACCCTTCGCCACTGGTAGGTATAGGTACTTAATCTATAACAATGAGTTATGTATGGGACTGGTGCCTAAAAAAGGATGAAACCTGTGTCATAGGTCACCCACCAGGCCCTCACACCACGGATCAAAATTTACAAAGTGCCTGTCTAGGTATCAGAAAAACAAAACAAAATGAAAAAATAAAAGAAAGAAAGAAACCGACTGGTTGCTGTTGTGTATCTTTATGTGTATATAGGGATGTATGTATGTGTGTGTGTATGTGTGTGTGTGTGTGTGTGTGTGTGTGTGGTGTGTGTGTGTTTGTGTGTGTGTGTGTGTTTGTGTGTGTGTGTGTGTGTGCGTGTGTGTGTGTGGTCGCAGTAGGTTTGTGAACGTAAACCTCTCCGGAGGGATACGATTAACTTGTCGTAGGGAAACTTGCCAGTTGCCTCATTTATGTGAGCTGCACAGCACGATTTAGTTTGTCGTTCGAATGTAGGGATGAGATAGGGTCTAGTGAGTTCACTGCACTGTCTACCCGGGAATTGTGATAAGCCTGTATCGCGTTTCGTTTGTATGAGTGCGTATACCGACGCACGTAGAGCTTGGTGCCACATCGAACCCGTTTCGCTAGCCTATAACATAGGCGCTAATATTAGATGCTATTTAGCCACATGAGTACTAACCCGGCTCACTCTATTTACCTGTCATAATCTGATTCACCGTGTACTATATTTGCCTTGCCGCCCGCCACCGCGTCCGTGCCCACGTTCGTCTCAAGATAAAGTGTATAACAATGTCTACACATGTTTATATGATGTTACAATTTATGTAAATGAGTAATATTAATAGCCATATTAAATTGCTATGCTTTCAGCTAGATTTATATTTTATTTGTAACTTTTTAGTGTAGGTTAGGACCTTGAAGGCGGTTTTATATATTTTTTGAATTATCTTTTTATTTTACCCTTTTTAGTGGAAATTTACCATGACAAGTTAGGTACTCACAAAACTTTAATTTGTTTTGTTTAGTACATAATTAAATGCAGATTTTCTCACTGTGTTTCCTTGACAGTATTACGTTTGATTTTTAAATTCTAAATCATTGCTATACTTGATTGGACTTTAAACTAAGTTTTCCGAATGGCGAACAACTGACCAAACCACTACGATACCGACGACGCTCGCCCGTTTAGTCCACGGAAGAATTCTTAAGTTGTTATCTTCACTTGGGGTTTTCAAATCTTTAATCTATGACTAGTTTACAGAATATATTATATGAACCAAAACCGCATATTTCTTGTTATTTCAATTATAACAAAAGCAACGCAATGAGTGTGCTGTTGTTTATTGAAGAGTTTTCGTTTTAATCATGAAGGAAGAAATCATTTTACGCGGGTATTAAGCAACACTTCTGATAGGATACTGCTTACTTGACGGATCAGGGATCGCAGTTGTTGCTATTGACTACCCCGAGGACGCTGCCTTGTGGTTCCCGGCGACTTACCAAAAACAATTTCGCCTCGCTAGCGTAAGGGGTTGTGGGTTGTGATAATAAACAACCTAACATCCATCCATCCGTCCACTGCGCGTTTGCTTGCTTGTTTATATTTAAATAAAATAGACGAATGTATAGTTCCCGGCGCGTAACCTACAACCACTGTGAACCCCATTTCAATTGCCAAGCAGTGATGGAAACAAACAGCCTGAAACAGTCCCGCTGCTGAACAAAGGTTCCTTCAGGAGGCTTTTGGAAAAATCTTTACGGTTAGAAGGCGGGTTGTTGTTAGTTGTCCATTCTCACAGTAAGACACCCACCAGAAGACTTTGGTTGATGCTTATTTAAGCGGCTATAAATAATAACGAATTAAATGAACAATTCAATACAAATATACACAATAAATAATACTAAAGTTAAAAAAAGCTAAATAACACACTTGATTTTATTATGTTACACTCTAACTTTTGTATCGAATGGTAGAAGCTTTCAGGTTTCCCACCAAATTATGAAAAAAAAAAGAACTCTACATTACTGGCACGGTTTTGACTGTATTTTTATTTGTCTGTCCCCATGCCTCTCTAGGTAGTTCGCTGCTCTCTAGGAAATAAAAGATATACCTAATATATGTATGGAAAAGCAAAAAGACAAAATACTAAATGCCCAAAGAAGTAAGCAATTCCCAACATTATTGCAAGTTGCAAGTTAATCACCATTGTATATGAGAAGTTCGATAAATAAGTCCAGTAGCCATGTGATAAAATGTACGAAAATAATCGATAAATATACGTTACGCTTCATAATACCACATCACATCACTATTTTTAAATTCAGTAACCATTAAGTTTCTTGTTTTTTACATGCCAAATAACATGAAGGAAGAAAAAATTTTACGCGCCCAAATGGAGTAGTAATCAAAACGTACTATGGGTGCCGGCTGAGACATGATTTTTGGACTCACACACACATTCACACTTTTCTTTCAAATAGTCGTTCACGACATGTCGTGATGTTCTGTCATAAAATATAAAAAAATAAATAAATAACACAAAAAGATTAATAGTGCAGTGAAATTGTGCCAAAACCAAGTCGCAAACAAAACTACAAAGCTTGCTGGTATCACATTTTTCTGGTGAGTAGTAAACCGCTGGGTTTTTTCAATTTTCGTGGTCAATTTTGTAGCAGAAAATTGTGTTGTTGATTTTTAGTGATGTGAAGTAGTCGATAAAAAATAATATAGAATCGAGTCGTCAGCTTATTATTTTTTTATTTCATTTATTTATCGCAGTTTTCCAAAAGAACTTTTACTTTCCATATTATTGTTTTACCGAAATCATTTTTACCAGATTTTCATTTTCCAGAGTTTCATTTCTATTTTTAATTTATTTACAAAACTAGATTCATTATAAATTATGGGAAAAGTAAATTCTGTTTAATAAACCTTCAGGATAATTAATATATATGAAGTAAAACAGTTGGTAAAACCAAAAATAACATTTCGATAATATGGTTGTAGTTTTTCTGGAAAATTATACTCCTGTTTAACATATTTATGGTATAATGAAGTTATGTCAAATGAAACATATTGGAACTAAATATATTCTATGAACCGTTTTCGGTCAATTAAGTTTCGGTTAAGAAGAATTCGGAAGTACGAAATGTTACCAATATTATTGCAAGTTGCAAGTTGATTGTTTATGAGAGGCTCGATAAATAAGTCCAGTAGCCATGTGATAAAATGTACGAAAATAATCGATAAAATATACGTTACGCTTCTTACCACATCACATCACTATTTTCAAATTCAGCAACCATTAAGTTTCATGTTTTTTACATGCCAAATAAAGACAAATAAATGTCATACTTTATTGATATTTTGTTTTTCATTGGGCATGTCATAACATGAATGTCTCTATCTTTTTCTAACGTACCGTATTCAAAGATGTGTGATAGAGACTGATAGAGTTAAAACACTAACCCCGTCTCCCACTTCCACCTACCCTCCCACCCCTCTGAGCGGCCGCATTGGTTTCGATACAAAATAAGCATGATTACTACTCCATATGGGCGTGGAATTTTTATTTCCTTCATGCCAAATAAAGACAAATAAATGTCATACTTTATTGATATTTTGTTTTTAGTTGGGCATGTCATAACATGAATGTCTCTATCCTTTTCTAACGTACCGTATTCAAAGATGTGTGATAGAGTTAAAAGAAAAACCCCATCTCCCGCTTCCCCCTACCCTCCCACCCCTCTGAGCGGCCTCATTGGTTTCGATACAATATAGACATGATTACTACTCCATATGGGCGCGTAAATTTTTTTCTTCCGTCATGGTTTTAGTCTCCTACTCCGCCATCAGATTATAATCCAAATTTATATGAAACCATTTTGAGTACAAGTACAACTTCTATCTATAAAACAAAAAAATATTGAAATCGATTGATAAGAAGCCGAGATATTGCCAACATAATTTACCGATCGGGTTAACAGCATCGTCAATTGAGGAGTTATTTCCTCATATCTTCAAATTTAATCATCCGATCTTAGCGAAATTTTTATGGGACCACCCTGCAAGTAAACCTGGTCGATTAAAAAAAGAATTTTGAAAATCGGTTCACAATTGGCGGAGATATCTTATAACAAACACACAAAAAAAAAAAAAAAAAAAAAAAAAACACGCGTCGAATTGAGAACCTCCTCCTTTTTTGAAGTCGGTTAAAAATAGGATGCAAATATAATTTTATATAGCCTTTTTTTCGACATCGGTCCCGTAGCCAAGTTAGTAGTCTTGATAGTAGTAAACATGGATAAATGGCTCGAAGGACAGAGTAAGGGTGAGGCCACACGAGCGTAATTTTGTGAGTCGTGAGCGGCAGAAATTCTGTCGCGCAAATACTGCCGGCAGAAATTCAGTCCCCAGGAGTGCGTTCTGTGGCTTCGAGCGTAGTTGTTTGGGTAAAATTTAACCCGTTTGAGTTGCAACCGAGCCATTGAACGATCGAGTTGTTTTTATAACCTCAAATATTTGTCGAGAGAAAATTCTTCTCCTGTCTCAATTGTTTTCTACTTTTATATACATTACAGACGTATTAGACGTCTGTGATATACAAATTTAACAAAATTATTCGAAAGTAACTACGAAACAAAATGGCGGGCTTTTTGAGTCTTTTGACTTTGACATAAATTGCAAGCTTTAAACGTCAAATAGCTGTCAGAGTAAAAATTAACCATCTCATTAGACGGTTGTTTGGTTGTTTCGCTCTGAGCCACGGAACGGGTGAAACTACGCTCTGACAGCTGTCAGGGTAAAATTTCACCGAGCCACGGAACGGTTAGAGCGCGCACCAGAGCGCGCTCGAGTGCACTCGTACGAAGCCACTGAACGCGCCCCAGTGGTGTCCAATGACAACTCTGAGGTCAAAATTGGAAAAAATGGCCGCCATTTTGAACTTTTTTGTTTCTGAACGGATTGCTCTCAAAATCGATATCTAGGGTCCCCAGTGGTGTCCAATGACGAATCTGAGGTCAGATTTGGAAAAAATGGCCGCCATTTTGAACTTTTTGGTTTCTGGTCCGAATGCTTCCAAAATCGATATCTGGGGTCACCAGTGGACTCCGATGACGATTCTGACACGACAATTGCAAAAAATGGCTACCATTTTGAACTTTTTTGTTTCTCGTCCGATTGCTTCTAAAATCGATATCTAGGGTCTCCAGTGGACTCCGATGACGATTCTGACATCAGAACTGCAAAAAATGGCCGCCATTTTGAACTTTTTTGTTTCTCGTCCGATTGCTACCAAAATTGATATTTGGGGTCTCCAGTGGACTCCGATGACGATTCTTACATCAGAATTGCAAAAATTGACCGCCATTTCGAACTTTTTAGTTTCTAGTTTTATTGATTCCTAAATCAATATCTGGGGTCTCCAGTGGACTCCGGTGACGAATCTGACATCAGAATTGCAGAAAATGGCTGCCATTTTGAACTTTTTAGTTACTGGTCTGATTGCTTTCGAAACAGATATCTGGGGTTCCCAGTGGACTCCGATGACGACTCTGACATCAGAATTGGAAAAAATGGCCGCTATTGTGAACTTTTTTAGTTTCTGGTCCAATTACTTCCAAAATCAATATCTGGGGCCTCGCCTGGAACAATCGAACCAGAAAAAAAATTCAAAGTGGCGGTCACTTTTTGGTAATTCTGATGTCAGAAACGTCATCGGAGTCCATTGGAAACACCAATTATCGATTTTGGTAGCAATCGGACGAGAAACAAAAAAAATCAAAATGGCGGCCATTTTTTGCAGTTCTGATGTCAGAATCGTCATCGGAGTCCACTGGGGACCCTAGATATCGATTTTGGAAGCAATCGGACGAGAAACAAAAAAGTTCGAAATGGTAGCCATTTTTTGCAATTGTCGTGTCAGAATCGTCATCGGAGTCCACTGAGGACCCCAGATATCGATTTTGGAAGCATTCGGACCAGAAACCAAAAAGTTCAAAATGGCGGCCTTTTTTCCATTTTGACCTCAGATTCGTCATTGCACACCACTGGGGACCCTAGATATTGATTTTGAGAGCAATCCGTTCAGAAAAACTAAAGTTTAAAATGGCGGCCATTTTTTCCAATTTTGACCTCAGATTCGTCATCGGACACCACTGGGGACCCTAGATATCGATTTTGAGAGCAATCCGTTCAGAAACATAAAAGTTCAAAATGGCGGCCATTTTTGACCTCAGATTCGTCATCGGACACCACTGGGGACCCTAGATATCGATTCTGAGAGCAATCCGTTCAGAAACATAAAAGTTAAAAATGGCGGCCATTTTTTCCAATTTTGACCTCAGATTCGTCATAGGACACCACCACTGGGGACCCTAGTCATCGATTTTGAGAGCAATCCGTTCAGAAACAAAAAAGTTAAAAATGGCGGCCATTTTTTCCAATTTTGACCTCAGAGTCGTCATTGGCCACCACCACTGGGGACCCTAGATATCGATTTTGAGAGCAATCCGTTCGGAAACAGTCGTCATCGTCAAAGTCAAAATATAAAAAAATCTAAGTTATATAATCAAAGTATATAAAAAATAATAATCAAATTTTAGTTAAAAAATAAATAAATCCAAAATAAATAAATCAAATTGGCTAATTGCCCGCTCTGTCCCCCTTCGCCCGCACGTACCCCGCTTCTACCGCCAATATTTTGTTTTTATGATAGCCTGGTGTTGCCGCTTATTTACATTAAATAAACGCCGAACCATTTGATTGCAGCCGTATTAATTTATTAGTTGCCAACAGTTAGTCGCCATATCAGTTTTTATAAAATAATAAGCCTTTACCTAACCTGCGATAGTACCTAAGGGTATAACTGTAACCTAGTCTTAATTGCATACTTTCATTATACTGAATGTTATTTAAGTTTTGAACAAATAAATTGTATAAGTTGTATTTAATTGCTGTTTTCCTCACAAACTCCCCCTCGTCTATGGGTCTGCCTTCCTCTAAGGCATAAATTAATCTAGTGTTAGCCTACCCCTAGGAAAGCTACATTACAAGTTGCTAACAGTTAGTCGCCATATCAGTTTTTAGTCGCCGCGAAAATAATAAGCCATTATAAAATAGGGTGGCCGGCCATACAAAAAAACTAAATTTTAGGACAAAATTCGCAAAACACAGATTAAGTCTTTCCACATAAATGTCGTTTATTTGTCCCATGGGGATGGTATCGATACAAAAAAATATGGTCGGGTAGCAGCATTCACGAGCTTTACAAATATACAGGGTGTTTGGAAGCTGGGTGCAAAGCTTTAACGTGTTGTTATGACCTGTAAAGCAAATTGAGGAAGAAAATAAAAAATTCAAGACAGTATATTAAACGACATTTTCGCTTTTAATTAAATCCTTTCTGTGTTGAAAATGTTAACAGGGTTCAATTTTGAGTATCATCTTGCACACTTGAGATAAAATTGAGGGGACCTCTCTTACCTTTCTTCTACTTATTTTTTTTTTAATTTCACTCTGGAGGTTTGGTAAACCATGAATCAAAACAACAAAATACCCATTTCATGGCATAGGTTTGCAAGGTCTAGAAAAGGGATATCCCCCAGACGAATTCAATTTTGCTGCTTTTGTCGGCGAGCGCGCAGTGGGGCAATATAAAACATATATGTATGTACATGTATCTATAGTTTCCTTGAATATATGTACTATATGACGCAATCGAAACGTCATCCAGGGAAGTAGCCGCTCGCCGAAAAACAAAAAGGAAAAAAATCCTACCTTGACCGCCGGACTTCCCTTTCGCTTCGCTGATAGAACTCTAGCTCCGACCGCACTGCAACTGTCGCTCTCCGCTGACGTTGTGATAACCAGACGAGACGCAGGACACAAGACCAGGGAATCACTGCACAACCTGTGGGATTATGACAAGTTGATTTCCATGCATACTCATAAGTGATAGCTAGAGAATAATACAAATACATATAAGATATCATAAGGGTTGTATAGTCATGGTCAGTCACACACTCAACAGAGTGTCTATAGTCAACAGTATTGTCAGGTAGTCGTCGCGACAGTATTAGTAGTAGTCATACATGGCTTACCAACTGACTTATCGTTCCCCCATCCCAGACCAGAGCCACTAGGGAGACTAAGGTCAAACTGTAAGGTCAGATGAATGATGATAGTAATTTCGATACAAGTCCAGATAAATGATGAGAGTAATTTCGACGAGAAAAGTACTTCCGTCAGTCCAGATGAATGATGTCTTCTTCACTAGTAATTTCGAGTGGAAGATACAATCCTCTATAACGCTCCGCTAACGTCCAAAGACGTTAGACCGTCAGGCGTTACCGGCGCCGGCTCCTATGTCCCAGACCTCAGTCGGGAGACTTGCACACTTGGACCCCCCACAAGTGGCCTCCAGGTGGTGCGACCACCGGTACAACACAACAACAGAGCTCACAACATCACATTTCACAGTATGATACATTTATCATACACGATACCAATTGGGAGGCCACATATCATAAGTTAAACAGTTCAGATAGCAAGTCAGTCCAAGTAAACAGTCTGTGGGGAAGTCATACATAGTCAGGTCAATGTCTTAGGTAACACAAACACGTGGCACAGTTATACATGACAAATATATATACATGGGCATCTCTAAGAGCTCGAAACACATCAAGACTACTTAGCTTTATATTCCCAGAGTTCCATCGCTGCTCCAGAGTCTTCCGCCACGCGGCATAGATTCCGCTTTACACTTCTTCCTTCTCCGGCCACTGACACAAGACTGAACGACAGCAAACTACATTTGCCCTGACACGACCTTTTGGCGGGAAACAAACAACCCCTACCACTCAAAGACGTCAACCAATCCGGAGCGAATCACAATTCCAATATGGCTTCTGCTGTATGTAGCCAATCATCATCGACCCAATACCAGTATGGCCGCTCTGTTAGTAAACAAAAACTACCCAACCTTAAAATAATCCAACTCGTTGTGTTGCCATTATTAAAAAAATTATTGCAGTTGGCCAACGGATTGGTCCAACATGGACAAATTCTGCCAATTTCGCGTTCGTCGCGACACACCCGGCCGACAAGAAGTGAGCCACGCGGCTGTTGTTTCATTCACGTATCTCGGCCACCGCTTTAACTGTCGCTATCCAATTTTACAATACTTACACTAAGTGACATCATCATCAACACACTTTGGCAAATATTCTTAAGTTCAGTTCCTTTTCTATAACACTTCATACAATCTCTCATGTCATACTCAATTACTTTCCCATAGAAAGTCCCCAATCTCCTTTTCGGCCTCCTGCCGATTCATTGCATTTTAACTTTCAATAAAAAAAACCACAAACGGAGGCGATATCTTTCGTCTCAAATTCTGTACCAATAAATTCAAATCACGAAACCAAATTCTCCGGTTCTGTCTTCACCTGATAGGGCTTCGCAACTATCTGTTGAAGTCTTATATCTGTGGCATCTTCTAATATCATCAGTTGTTTGATTTGCGACAGTGCAAATAAACGTGTTTTCCTTTCCTTCTCTCCATTTAAACGTTATCTTATTCAATCCCTGTTGGCATAGTGGTCCTTGTTGGCATTCCCCTAGTGGCTAGCTACAATTGTATCTCGTAGAGTAAGTTCTCATGTCTTGAGATAATCAACTCTTCAACATTCTCACATGGATATGTACGCTTTTACCGTTCCGATTTCATTAAATGTGAGAGTTGCTAAAAAAGGCCATCTCAGTAGACTACGTCCGTCCAAATCCGATATCACTTGAGCAGTCATTGGAATCCATATCTTTCCTTTTTCGTAAACTTATAACTATTCTTATAACATTGTCAAGGAATTTAACTGTTCGCAGAATTTCCGTCTACGTAATAATAACTAACTCAATTATGCAAATCGCTTTATCTTCTCTACGTTATTTTACTCATATGTTACTCAGACTCCATTGTAAGGAAGAACCTCCCGCGACAGGAAAAGTTGTTGTTCCAGGTACCAAAGACCAACAACTCTCGTCTGACATCGAGAATTTACAAACATTTTACGCAGTTTAAATTAGGTCGATCTAATATTCTTACTACTGTTACGTACCTAATCTTTAATATAAAGCATGGTAATCTGTGTCTGTATAATATCCGTTTTCATTCTTTATACCGACCTATGTCGCGAGTAAACTATTGTCATGATGAATTTTACATTATTCAAATACAGCTAATTTCATTTTAGTTTACTTTAAAGAATTTATCGAACCAGCAGCGCTTCTCAGAACAACAATAACAGCCTCAATCTTTCTAACCACCGCGTACCGCTACACAGCTAACTATCATATTTTAATCAACACAGCTTAATATTTTTCGAACCAAACCTCGCATGTTATCGAGTAGACTCGCATCAGACCAGCCCTTTTCACCGTAACTTTACTACCGAGTTACATCCCCTTAATCCAATACAACGATAACCATCATTGTTATAGGTCTATTATCGGATCATTATATCGCAACTAAACATTTACATGAACGCTCTTCATTCCTCGCTATTCTCGGCGTTTCAATGTTGCTTTCAATTGAACAACTGTAACATCTTCAAACTCCAACATACTACAACGAATAATAACTGTTGTTCACAATCTACCCATCTTCAATATCCTACACAAGCATACTGCACTGGGACACGTCTTCCTGTGTCAAACCAGGCACAACTGAAAGGCAATACGACTCCACTTGTCTAACCAGTAATAACTGAATGGCAACACGACTCCACGTGCCCAACCTGTAACTGAAAAGCAATACGACTCCACTCTTCGACTTCCGAAAGGCTCGAACACTGAAACAATTGACACAACTTCGACCACAAGACAGCATAAGAGAAATCAAGTACCGAAAATATCCTTTTACATGACGAATGTTTGAGCTTATCCATCTAACCGTCTCAAATTAAACACGTATTACAGGTATTTTCATGTCCTAACTCCGTGTGTATCTTCTGTGTGTGTGTGTGTGTACTCGCCTTCAATTCCGTTTCCATCGCATCGCATAGTTCTCTTAAAGATTAAATTGCCTTTACGATTCTTGTCCGTACCTTTCGACTAACGCATAGCTCCTTGTGTATCACGCTCAACTTTATAAATTCGATGTGTCAACTTCATTCCAGTACTTCAGTTTCTGTCCAAAATTTACAACTTCATTTCTTGTCTCTCAATGACTCAAATCTAAATTCGTGTACCTATTCATAATTACGCCATCCTTATCAATCATACAATACAATACAATACAAATATAACTTTTTATTATACTATCAATTATTAATTAATTTTATGTTCAAAGTTGTTTAACTCCAATAATACTCGGTCTTTTAGTTTCTTCTGCAATAATAAACAACCAAATCAAAACTGTCAGAAAACCTTTCTTTATACGGTATATTATATCAATCGCCAAACGGATAGTTCTCTACTATAATATGTCACCATCAGCATTACGCCGAGGCAGCGCTCTTTCGCTGCTTTGATATAAAGTATTGTTGTGATAGGTACCCACTTTGATTTTTTGTAAATGCTATCGTCATTGTAGTGAATAAAGACGTATCTATCTATCTACTACGAGATTGTAAGTAGGAATATTTTACCATCTATTACTACCGCATAAACCTTTCATACGACTGAACAACAATTACAATTAAAATTATATCCACAATTCATAAGAAGAAATGTTTGAATCCGACATTTCTATTGTTCACTAAACAAATCGTACCTATAAGAGTTATTAATTTCCCGTTGAACTAAACTTTCTTCAATATCTATGTTCGATTCACTTTAAACTCGGCCCACGATAATCAGTGATACTGCACAATAATTTATCTCGTTAGATGGACAACATTACCGACCTTATTTCAATCTATATTTTAGCGACTAACCATTTACCGATTCATTGTGTTTCAAACAAATAAAATCTTCGCATAATAGTACTTATATGCGATAAGTCAAGTTACAAAAATTATTAGCAAATAAAGAATTGATTAAAATTGTACTTGTCAAATATTTGATGAACACCATTCACAATTAAATTCTAGTACTACTATACCTTCAATGATCGGGAATGTAGTCGCATCGCACAATAACATCGAATCACCGCGATTTCAAACTTCATGATCTAACTACACACTAATTCTAAACTTCTACGATCTCAAATATCATGAACGAATTTCATAAAAGTAGAATCAATTAATCGTAAAATTATTTTACCCTTAGAAACTTAGTTTATCTCGACAGCTCGGATAATTAAACTAAAATGACATTTATGTTCCTTACTATAAGCTATAAGCCTTTATACTTATATTTCCAACAAAAATATTCGGAACTGCTACGCCAATAATAATCCTTGATCAAAACAAATGCAAACTTTATTCTATCCGTTAATATCCAAGTCAATTTCCAAAATCCCTTAAGGCAAATTATTTGTCTCATCAAGTACCAACTATGTAAACGTTACTTAGTACGTTATTTAGTATTTCAGTTAATTAAAGTTAATGTCCCATTTTAAATTACTTTTCTTAATCATAGATCGGTAGGTATTTACTTTACGAAATTGTTTCACTATCTCGCGGTTCTAACAAAATTAAACATATTTATCTCATCCGTGGGCTTCTTAACAACAATAACTCAGAATAAAAATTAAGAATGTATTAAGTTCTTCATGGAATAGAATACTACTAGTTTATCTCGCTTATCTCTCACTATTTGATACCACTATCTTAAACGATCACGACTTTATCCCTTAAAGAGTTCGAATAATAAAAGTACTTCCATTAACGTATTAAACATATTTAAGCACAAAACTTAAATTCACAACTTTACATGACCTATAACTGGCGCATCTCTACGTAAATAAAGGACCGCCTTTATGTAATTCGAACATTTCAATTACTCTATCCGCGGTCTGAATGAAAAACTATTCGTGAACTCAATCTAAATATTCGATTCAAGTGCTCCGCCTGCACTTAGATAACCCGGCTATGACTAACCTTATCATATAGCATATAGTAGGTTTCCTTTTACAAATACACAATACGTTAACTTACCAGGTCTTTCGCGCCTCTTTAACCTTTCTGACAAATCATATTCACCTCCGTGAAGCTATCTAAATTGGAATATTATCGTATTGCTTGCTACAAAAACCATGTCTACTGTTAACTTTCAAAATTACAGTTCTCTAAAAATCTATTACTTTTAACTAAAGCGCTCTCACTTTATTTAGTAGTCAATTTTATGTCAATTCAGCCTTAAGACTTCGTTACGTTGTTCACACAACATACTTTTAGCTGACAACAATACGTTACTATTAGTATCTAATTTTATACAAATTCCTTCGCGAATTTATAACAATAATATTCCAATTAATTCCATCAATAATAAACTTTAATAGCCCCATGTAACCTTCTGAAAAGCACTAACTTCTTTATCGATATTAACCGCTTCAATACTCTGAACTAAACGTCATTTTTAAGAGTAAATCATTAAAAGGGCAAAGTATCGTTTACAATATTCAAATTCTCAATGAATCCCTCAATTCATTTTGAACCGTAGATAACAACAAGTCAATTCGCATTTATATCATTGTTATAATTTTACCTTACTTTATATCTAAGTACGAGTAGGTAGATGTCGTTTGTCGAGGCCATAATATCTTCTGGGGGGAGGAGAGGAACTTTTAATTCTGATTCCGATAAATTATTCAAGATCATCACACAAAGATCACGCTATTATTCCTATCTAAATACTAATATTGAGTTTATACTAAACCTGGAAAGCTATTAATTAATTACGTTATTAAAAGAAAGCAAATAGAAACTATCTATTTATTTACTACTTATCGCGTTTCAGTTTCCGGTTTGATAATCTATTTTACAAGTAGAACCTGAAATTGGTCAACCTTCACCTTTACTACCACATTATCCAAATACCCATATTACTTTCGAACACAGTCAAAATTATATAGGCAAATGTATCTATCTATTCAAATAAAGCGACTGTACTCCTCTGTTCCAGATTTAACTACAATTCAATTCCGTGTTAGCATGGACCGGTACAATACCAAATTAATACTTCAGTGAAATTAAACACGTAGCTAAACTTAGAAAAATATCGGTCACTTCTGTAAACGTCACGTTAACTAAACAAACTAAAAATATTTATAAATAACGTTATGCCCACAAATTTATACACTCGATCCTTTAACCAAGAATAGAGTCTTTGAGTAGTGTATCTTACCATATTTTGGATCGACATACCTACCAACGATATACTCAATATTGAACACTAACTGCTGAACGTAATAATACTATCTATATTCAATATAGTGAGCCAGACTTGATGCTAAAAACGCTTAGTAAAATTGCAAAAATCCGAGAAATAAGAATCAAGAAAATTTACTTCTAGAATCCTTTCATAAATCTGAATTTATCTCAATCTCGTTAAATGAATTAAATCTATAAGTACCTACTACTATTTAATACGTATTAGCAAAAATTCGAAAACAACAGTCTGACTGGCTATCTTCTCGTTACACTAGTAGTCGCGAACTCTTCAAATCATTATACTAACCAAATCAATCTAAGTAAGTAGGTATCTATTTACATCTATTCAACGACTAGACGACTCGAACTTTATACACTAAGTAACTAACCAGAAATTAAAACACCTCAGCTATAATAATACTTCTATGATAGAGAGAAAACTTCGTTATTTCTTCAAATTTTAATAATGTATCTTAAAATTCACTGGTCAACGTAATTGAATTTATTCAATGTCATATTAGCGAGTACGCATACTACCAGTGCTAAATTAAAACTCCTTTTTGAGAAAAAATTCTAATCGCAGCTAAATAATTTAACTATCCGGATAAATCGAGCAATCGCTCTCAAAAAATACGCAACAGCTATTTTTATTATCATAGGCACTTCATCAACGCTTTAATTACTAACTACATCAATAGTCTAGAATTAAGTGGCAAAAATAATAACAATCTACTTATCACTCCGCCGAATATAACAAAAACATTGTATCAAGAAAATCCGAAAACCAAACCTAATACTGATTCATAGAAATGTAACCTGTCGTAAAATCGTCGCCCCCGCAGAACAATCCCGTAAGGTGCTAATACGGACGGGGTTTTTGCTTTTATTTCAAATTCGGCATCTAGAGGTCGTCTTACAAATTTTTTTCATAGCTTTTCTGATGTAAATCGCTGAGATAATGTCATATACCGGTTTATTCTATTACTTTGCAATAGAAACTGTTTACACGAAAAACTCAGTATTGTATGTTTACGTTAAAAAAATTTAACAAATACAATCGGCAAAGCGTTAATACGCGCTTATTCGTGGAAAAGATATTACTAATATTATCAAATTGAAACTTAAATATTGTTAAAATGTGCTTTACGTCAAACATACAAGGCAGATTTAAGGGCAGACATGGAGAAAAGAGGGCTATCTACCCCTAAAACAGTAAAAATACCTGCACAATAATTTTTGTTATGAGAAAATAGTACTTACGTGAACTAGTAGACACAAAATTGCTTGTTCTGTTTGGGACAAAAGTTAACTATTTTGTTGATTAGTGATCCTTTGCTTTTAAAGAGTCGATTTTAGAATAAACCAGAGAATGCCCATTTTATTCCCACTTTATATTTTATTAATTTAGAGTAATATACCTCAAACTTATTTGATTTCATCGCTTAATTACGATAATATGTATGGTCACGTTGATAAGTCCAGTCATATCACGTGAATTTATACTTTCAATTAACTTTTTTTCCAAAAGCATACAGGACCATTTATACATTTGAAGTAAAATATTGAGACCCTTACACTTTATACTTAAAACACAAAAACGTCGGGCAGTATCGTAAAACATACCAATTAAAAATTATTTTGGAGCCGTAAATATAGGTATAAAATAATATGATTATCTTATTTAGGACTTACTAGCTAAAATTATCATAAAAAACGAGAAATTACAAACTTTTTTTACAACAAATACTAGTAAATAATTAGTAAAAAAACTGTTATGTCGATTTTGTTTTCTTGTCTCTGTGATTTGGTTATAAAATGAACTAAACTTTAATAAACGTACATACATACAATAGTAACAATAATATCTACTTACTAACTTTGATCAAACACTACATCATTGTCATCATCGTGACAGGTAATAGGTATTGAGACGTACACTAGAACTGACTGTTGAGAGGAGTATTAATCATAAACCCATAAAACTACTTACTTACAGGTACTTGATAAAAACCTACGCTGATGGTTGCCTAATCTAAAATCTTTAAGATATTTTGAAATAAAAAAAGTCAATGTATTACCTACTCAACCAATTATTTTATTTGTTAGTTATCCATTTGAAGTCCCTTGACAACAAACACATGTTATTTATAATAACTTGTAGACTTAATTTGTTGGTATAATAGGTGGTGTGTATGGCAAACCGCCTAATCATAGTACCAATTTCTTCAGTATAACGACAACTTGAAACTGCCTCAATTATAGCCAGTTTACCTAGTTTTTACCAATCTCCGATGAGTCTACAAACCTTGTAAAAATCTTCGGCAATTCCTCGCCACTATCACTAATTTTACGACTCATTATTTTTAAAGTGATTTGAATACCTACTTACTTTGGTATTAATTTTTAAACATTTCCATAATATAACAAGTAAAACTAAAAGCTTTTTTTATCCAGTATTGTTTAATACGTAACAATATTTAAACAAATATCCTAAGAAAAACCCCGTTATATTGCAATACCGAGTACAAAAAATATCGATTAGACACGAAAAACACAGTAAGGAATTAATGCGCTCACGCAGTTAATTAAAAATTTACCTAGAAAAACATCGTATTGAAGTCTTACGGATTCGGAAGCATCACGAATAATATCGTAAAAGCCTTTACTATGACAGATTTTAGCTTTTATTTCCGGTATTATTTGTTTTCTGAAATAACACAGAATACGACAAGAACGATTAAATAAAGACTAAGTACATTTAAGGCAAAAAAAATCAGCTTTGATTTGATGTATAAATGATATTTGTGGATTAAGTATTAACGAAGTTATTAAAGATTTACAGTTTTTTGCCTCTCCTGTAAAATTTTGATTTTCGTATTACGGGATTATTCTGCGGGGGCGACGAAATACAATTATTTAAGTAATGCGTCTATAGTTGCTCATGACACGTATGGTTCGCGGCGGATAAAGTTAGTAAAGAATTTTAAACGAGCAAATGAAATATAAACACCACGATATTTCAGATTAATAAGTTCAATAGATAACGTTATAAACAGACCTAGACATCTCTTAATATTGTATTACATTTATTAGAATGAAGTTACAATTTCTACCATTCGTATGATTTACTTTACTAACATTACCTTGAAAAAGTGTATAGGAAATTCAGTAAAATCAATAAGTTAAACAATGTAAACAAATGATTCACGCGGCAACTTGGTAAAGGTTAAATCCACTATGTACCCGCCTCTCTTCTATACTCAAAACTGACACTAACTCAAATCTATAAAATCTTTACCTTAGTTCACGGTACTAAAAAATATTAATTATCTAATCTCGAAATAATTTAACTTTAAGTAGGTAGGTGCAAAAATGTTTCGTTAAAAATATGTAATCTCTGTCACAATTTGTTATTAACTATTACCACGCTTACAAATCTCTATGTAATGATTTCACTACCTACTCATATTAAGAAAATATAACTCTGCAGTCTGCGTTCGCGTGCGCTTGTGCGCGGACGTTAAGTTGCCAACTCTTACAATGACGTCTAATAGTATTGTGAAGTGCGCGAATTGTAATATAGTTATTAATGAGCTACTTGCCTTCATTCAAAATAAGGCAGACGTGATAGATGAGGTTTCACTATTACGGATTTGCTGTGATAGTTTTACCAATGAAGAAATAGTGACGGCAAAAAAGCTACTTTTCGATTCAATCCCGAATAGTAAGCGTATAGTACGCAAAAACAAGGGTAAAAGTGGCCGTGATATCGACGACATTATTGGGCTTTTTAAAGCGACAGATCCAGATATTGTCCCGACGTTTGTAGCGAGAGACTTGAATAAACTCCCGCCGGTTACATTTGACCACATAGATGTAACTAAACTATTGAAAGACATCTTAATAGTTCAAAGAGATGTCAATTTTATAAAGAAAAGCTATGTACAGTCAACCGAGCTACTGGAGCTGAAGAATGAAGTGGATAATTTGAAACAAGCCTCTATAGTCAATAATCCGTTCGATTATGTAAACAGAAAGAGAGGTGCCCAACTCACTGAAGGGGAGTGTTACAATAGTGGGCCTATGGCTTTACAACACCTATCGCCAACACCTGTACAAAAATTACCTTCCTCAGTTTCACAGTTGCAAGAACATATAAATAACGGTCAATCGAAACTATATTTTGATTCTGAGGGTAGACAGCGGCGAAGCTCCGACGAGTGTGCGGAACGATCGCAAGAGTCGCCAGTGCATATTAGTGCCGCCTTTGACTCGAGCTCAAATACGGGTCAGCTGATCGAAGCGGGTCAGACATGCGCGCGCGCGATAAATAATGAATCATCCGTGCCGCTACCACCGCAGCCGGTCCAATCTAATGACGCCGCTGCCGCCGCCAGTATTGTAACCGGTTCCTCGATGTTGCAGTCTGAGCGCATAATGCAGTCTAACGTATGTACGTTTGCGGAGGTACTCGAAAATAGCTTAAATGATAATGAGGATAAGCATGCCTTGCCTTGGAATAAAGTAAGGGATAAGAAACGAAAAATTACAAATAAGATATGTATGGGCAAAGCTAATACAGGGCCAAACAGTAAGTTTAAGGCGGCTCCTATTAAGTTACCTTTATTTATTTCTAATGTCTCGAAAGATACGAACGAGAGCGACATAATCGAATACATAAAGGAGAAGACGCAAGAAACTGTTACACTTTTTAAAATTAAAAGAAAAGTTGAAAAGAGCTATAACTCGTATAAACTTTACGTACCGCAGCAAAAAATAAATTATTTTCTAAATGATGCTTTTTGGCCAGACGGAATTACAGTTAGACATTTTACGAATGCTAACAACTATGAAAGAAACAATAAAAGCGTCCCCGCCAAGGGGTTCGAGCCTACCCAAAGCATAACTCAGCAAAACTAATTTAACTTATTATGGATAATAGACCTTATAAAAGTGTATTTGCTAGTTATAATTGCCAGTACATTAAGAGCTCAGTGGATGATGTACGTCGGTTATGTCAGACAGCTGACATTGTGGCGTTACAAGAGACGTGGCTGTTCTCCCATGATCTATCTTTCCTAGGCACTATACAACCAGATTTCGCGTACACTGGGAAGACGGCCATAGATACTACGGCAGGAATGATAAGAGGCCGTCCATATGGTGGTGTAGCGATTCTGTGGCGGAAGCATGTGTTTCAGTCTGTCACCATCATTAAGTGTACAAGTGTGCGGCTAGCAGCAATTAAAGTGTCTTTAGTTAATAAATCATTTCTAGTGTTCAGTGTTTATATGCCCACCGACTCTAGTGTTAATTTCTCGGAATTTACGGACTGTCTTAGCGAGATTAGTGCAATTGTGGACAGCAGCGGTGTAGAAGCAGTTTACATGCTTGGAGACTTTAATGCCCACCCTGGTGAGTCTTTTGCCACAGAACTATTGGACTTTTGTCAGGAACAAACGTGGATATGTGCGGACATTACAAGATTGGGTATATCTTCAGGGACATATACGTTTATAAGTGCGGCGAACGGTTCTCGACGATGGCTCGATCATTGTGTTGTTACAAAATCTGCTTATAATACAGTAACCAATATAAGTGTTATTTACGATGTTTTCTGCTCTGATCATCTTCCTTTTATTATAGAGTGTCAGTTAGACTTAGTGGTGCCGAAGTTGGATGTCGCTGATATTAATTGTAATAAAGTAATCTGGGGTGAGAGGGAGAGCGATAATATAGATAAATACCGAGAGTTATGTAATAATGAATTAAGGCTTATTGATTTCCCACAAGAATTTACATTGTGTAGTGATAGGCATTGCGACAATCCTGAGCATAAAATTATTCTAGATACCATGTACTCTAACATTGTTAAGGTACTGTCCCAGGCTGCTATTAAAAGTTATGTCAGTCACCGCAGTCAACCGGGAAAAAGAGAACGTGTGGTCGGGTGGAACAGACATGTACGTGAAGCTCACAGGCAGGCCAGGCTTGCATATAGACAGTGGCTATGGTACAATCAACCTATTTCTGGTAATATCTTTGACGATATGCGCCTAACTCGTAAAATATTTAAGAGCAAACTCAAATGGTGTCAGAAGCACCAAGAGCAAATTAAGATGGACATCATAGCATCTCATCGGGCGTCAAAGGATTTCCGTAAATTCTGGCAAGCTACAAAAAGGCTCGATCCTAATCCTGGACTGCCTGTGAGTGTTGCGGGTCTAAATCAGCCTGAAGAAATAGCCAATTTGTTTGTGGACCATTTTAGTGTACAGTCACCGTTGGGCCCATCGCTTCAGCGGGTGATCGAGGTTGAGTTCTGTCGTGACACTGACCTCGTTCGTTTTTCAGCCAAGCAAGTTGCTACAACCATACTGAAAATGACAAGAGGAAAATCACCAGGTCATGATGGGCTCAGCATCGAGCACCTGCAGCACGCGGGGGTCCACCTGCCGCGTGTTTTAGCTATGTTCTTTTCGCTCTGTATGTGTCACACGCACCTGCCTATGGAGTTGATAAGAACCATTGTAGTACCAATAGTTAAAAATAAAACCGGCGATGTGGCAGACAAGTGTAATTACCGCCCTATCTCACTGGCTACTATTATTGCAAAGGTGCTGGACAGTCTTCTGGACTGTGTACTGGAGGATTCTCTGCATCTTCATGACGCTCAATTTGGTTTTCGACCGGGACTCTCCACTGAGTGCGCCATTCTCGGATTGAAGCATACAGTCCAATATTACACCGAGCGTCGGACGCCAATATATGCTGCGTTTTTGGACCTGTCAAAGGCGTTCGACCTTGTGTCGTACGATGTTCTCTGGGCTAAGATGCGGGAGAGAGGCGTACCAGCAGAATTGCTGGGAATCTTCCAGTACTGGTACCTTAATCAGAGGAACGCGGTGAGATAGGCCGGTAAGCTTTCCAAATCCTATGGCTTAGAGTGTGGGGTGAGGCAAGGGGGGATAACCTCGCCCAAGCTCTTTAACTTATATGTCAATGACTTGATTGTGGAGCTCAGCAGCAAAAGAATAGGGTGTCGCGTAGACGACGTAACTATTAATAATATTAGTTATGCCGACGATATGGTGCTGCTGAGTCCTACAGTCAAGGCACTTAGAGAATTGCTGCGGACATGTGAAGATTACGCACTGTCACATGGTTTAGCATATAATGCTAAGAAAAGTGTATACCTGGTTTTCGATGCCGTCGGTGGCAGATGCCTAAGTACAATACCGCCTATCACCTTGAACGATGTGCAGCTTGAGCGCGTATATGAGTTTAAATATCTTGGGCATCTGGTGAACAGTGGTCTCGGGGACCAGGCTGACATTGAGAGGGAACGCAGGGCGCTGGCAGTCAGATGCAATATGTTGGCACGCAGATTTGCGCGAAGTAGTATGCCAGTTAAGATTACACTGTTTAAAGCATACTGCCAAACTTTTTACACATCTAGTTTGTGGTTCAACTTCACGCAAAAGACTATCAGCGCCCTGCGCGTGCAATACAACAATGGCTTTAGGATGTTGGTGGGGCTGCCCCGCTTCTGCAGTGCATCAGGCATGTTTGCGGAGGCTCGTACTGATGACTTTTATGCCATTATGCGAAAGAGAGCGGCCTCGTTGCTCTGTAGAGTGCGGGCTAGCTCCAACTCTATCCTGAAGACCGTTGCCGATAGGTATGATTCGCCTATTATACGCCACCTCGCTGGGGTACTGGTAGCATATAGATAGTTTTTAAAATTTAATATAAGTTACTAACATAGGTTTTTAAGAAAATTGTTACTAATCAAAATGGGCCTCTGTAGTCTTTTAAATAAAAAAAAAAAAAAAATAAAAAAAAATAACAAACAATAGGTCCTACAATTTTTCATCATAATAATGAGCCCTGCAATAACGGATAAGAAAAATAATAACGTCACGATATAATAATAATACTGTGTGTTAACTAGTATCATTACTTCCGTTGCAAAAACATACTTACTATTTAGTGCTATTTAGAAAATTCAAGTACCAACTTCCTAAACGCAGCACTACTACTTCATATCAATGACCGAGTAAATAAATTACAACTTCAAACGCTAATAGAATTTACCTATTTCTAAAGAAGTGAGTATAAACACCTACTTGCTACTATAATCGCTTGATACGTGTCACACCACTTGACAAGAATAAGTCACCATTAAAAAAGAAATAACTGTCACTAACTCCGTCAAATTAAATTTACTGCCAAATTAATTATTTAAATTCTAGGTTTTAACAATTATAACATTACACTCTGTAATAAAATTCCTTTACCATTTGCTAGATTTTGAATTTAAAAATAAATTCTCACGCCTTACCGACTTGTAACGGATAGTAAAAAAAATAAAGTGGCTCCCAATCAGACTTCGCAGGAATACTCACATTCTCTCCACACTTTATAAAGTTCTGCATAATCCATCTTCTCCTTCCTACCTGCGTGAGCGTTTTAATTTCTCACGTTCCCAGGACAAACCCTGTCGACCACACACCAGAACACTTCTTTCTTTTCCTTCTTGTCGTACAGGTTTCTACTCTAACTCTTTTACCGCTCATGCGGTTAGGTTGTGGAACTCTCTTCCCCATACTGTACGTGATAGTCCCACTATCGCTGTATTTAAGAAACGGATTAAGGAGCACTATCTTTCAACTTAATTAGCTGTAGGTATGTATTTATGTGTATTGTATGATATAATATTTATGTAGGTACATATAAGTAAATATATTATTTATTCGTATATTCTTTATTTACGGTATATTATGTATTATATCTATATTTATGTATCTTTGTGTGTAGTATATGTATATATTGCTATATGTGTATTAGGTATAGGTCTTTTAAGTAGTTAGTTTCTGTTTTTTGTATCTATTGTGCACGTCTTACCTCTGTATTTTATTCCTTATCTCTTCCTCTAGGTCTACTGGAAGACATTTCTTTAGAAATAAGTAGTACCTGTTGTGTCGTCGTTCTCTATGTTTGCAATTATGTAATTTTCTTGTGTACAATAAATGTAAATAAATAAATAAATAAATAAATAAACCACATCACTACAAGAATATAAAATATTGTATTTTACTAATGGAACTTTACTCTTTGACAAACTCAAGTCAAGGCGGTATAACCCGTAAATCTTTGCCTACACCTTTCGCGAGTATAAATTTTATTGTGGGTAGACTAAAACGATATCTGACGTAGGTACATTCCACAAAGTCCGACTTTTACTCCTCGATACTCTAAGGTTGACTGGAGTAACCAGACCTACCTTTCACAACTTTTCCGTACGATACGTTTTATGTCTCTTTTTTTTTGCAATGAAGTACCTACATATCAACCGTGTGATATTGCGCAACGATATCTACTTAAATTTTGGAACGCTGCTCTGCTAAAAAACTACCTCTTAATCTTTCCAAAACAATTGACGTAGGTATGCTAGGTACGTATTATCTCGATTTATAATAATTTTATCGCGGAAAATTTAACAACGCGTCCTACAAATATGAATTACTAAAGTAATAGGTTTAATGGAATGGAAAATCAAGAATTATGATTATTAGACTATTATTAGTATACTAGTTGTATGTAATATTCGTTCGTCTCCTCCCTATCCCATAGAAAAGGTCCCTTTAGACAGCTACCGGCAAATAGTATTGCCGTTTGATTAAATTATAATTTTAAATACTATTATATTTTAAATATCTATCTACACATCGTCAGATTTCCAGTTAAGATCTCAATGTATGTACCGAATGTGTGAACTACAAGAAAAATACATTTGCAACAAGAACAGATACACAAGGAGCCGTACCTGTCCTATCAACGTACTCGATTAATCTCACATAGTAGGTATTACGCTGTACCATGACACCAAACAATGTAACATTAAAATTTCGCGTTACTACTTCTAATAACGACTGGTAAAATACAAGCGTCTAAGACCATTAACCCTATTGTCATCGATTTATAACGGGCCCTGTTATAAACCAATGCCATCCATGACAAGTATCAACCAACCCACCTCTTGGTATTGGCTGGTCCTTGGTACAAGTAATTAGATAAATGGGCAAAACAATATCCGAAAATTACATAATGTTTAAAAGTAACTTATCGCTGCTTTGTACCAATAACTAACGTGTTCGTAACACTACCCGCAATTCGAAAGTTTATACGACGTACGGTAAAATCTCATTCATACTGTATATTTCTGAGGAAAGGCAAATTTCTGAGCACGATACAGCCTATGCTGTTCTTCGATGTCGAAAATTATTAAAATAATTTTATCATAATATCTGTAGTCTCATCATTTAGCCAGAATGCCACTAGGTTAACGGAATGCCAACAAATTAAATCTTCATGTATAGCCACTTCTCTAAAAAGGTTTGTACATCATCAAATCTTGCTGAATCTCTAATCCCAGCATCTCCACCATGTCGGCGAGCGCGCAGTGGGGCAATATAAAACATATATGTATGTACATGTATCTATAGTTTCCTTGAATATGTACTATATGACGTAATCGAAACGTCATCCAGGGAAGTAGCCGCTCGCCGAAAAACAAAAAGGAAAAAAATCCTACCTTGACCGCCGGACTTCCCTTTCGCTTCGCTGATAGAACTCTAGCTCCGACCGCACTGCAACTGTCGCTCTCCGCTGACGTTGTGATAACCAGACGAGACGCAGGACACAAGACCAGGGAATCACTGCACAACCTGTGGGATTATGACAAGTTGATTTCCATGCATACTCATAAGTGATAGCTAGAGAATAATACAAATACATATAAGATATCATAAGGGTTGTATAGTCATGGTCAGTCACACACTCAACAGAGTGTCTATAGTCAACAGTATTGTCAGGTAGTCGTCGCGACAGTATTAGTAGTAGTCATACATGGCTTACCAACTGACTTATCGTTCCCCCATCCCAGACCAGAGCCACTAGGGAGACTAAGGTCAAACTGTAAGGTCAGATGAATGATGATAGTAATTTCGATACAAGTCCAGATAAATGATGAGAGTAATTTCGACGAGAAAAGTACTTCCGTCAGTCCAGATGAATGATGTCTTCTTCACTAGTAATTTCGAGTGGAAGATACAATCCTCTATAACGCTCCGCTAACGTCCAAAGACGTTAGACCGTCAGGCGTTACCGGCGCCGGCTCCTATGTCCCAGACCTCAGTCGGGAGACTTGCACACTTGGACCCCCCACAAGTGGCCTCCAGGTGGTGCGACCACCGGTACAACACAACAACAGAGCTCACAACATCACATTTCACAGTATGATACATTTATCATACACGATACCAATTGGGAGGCCACATATCATAAGTTAAACAGTTCAGATAGCAAGTCAGTCCAAGTAAACAGTCTGTGGGGAAGTCATACATAGTCAGGTCAATGTCTTAGGTAACACAAACACGTGGCACAGTTATACATGACAAATATATATACATGGACATCTCTAAGAGCTCGAAACACATCAAGACTACTTAGCTTTATATTCCCAGAGTTCCATCGCTGCTCCAGAGTCTTCCGCCACGCGGCATAGATTCCGCTTTACACTTCTTCCTTCTCCGGCCACTGACACAAGACTGAACGACAGCAAACTACATTTGCCCTGACACGACCTTTTGGCGGGAAACAAACAACCCCTACCACTCAAAGACGTCAACCAATCCGGAGCGAATCACAATTCCAATATGGCTTCTGCTGTATGTAGCCAATCATCATCGACCCAATACCAGTATGGCCGCTCTGTTAGTAAACAAAAACTACCCAACCTTAAAATAATCCAACTCGTTGTGTTGCCATTATTAAAAACATTATTGCAGTTGGCCAACGGATTGGTCCAACATGGACAAATTCTGCCAATTTCGCGTTCGTCGCGACAGCTTTCTTCTAAATGCAAATATTGAAGATGCTTGGTTCTTGAAGTCCATAATGTGGACCGATGAGAGAAAATTTTCAAGGGAAGGCATTACAAATATTCACAACATACAAAGACACTGGAAAAATCGAAAATCTTTCCAAAGACAATTTTCGGTTAACGTATTGGCTGGAGTGATTGGAAGAACTCTAATTGAGCCTCATTCCTTACCAATAATTATTTAGAGTTTTTACAAAACGATCTTCCAATACTCATCGAGGAATCTGGAGCACCAATATTTGAAACTGACCGAGAAGTGATCTTCCAGCAAGACGGCTGTCCAGCGCACTGGACGTTAACTGTACGGGAGCACTTGAACAACACTTTCCGACGGTTGGATCGGCAGAGATGGGCCTATCCCTTGGCCCGGCCGATCACCCAACCCCACTTCGCTTGACTTTTTTGTGTGGGGTAGAGCCAAGGAGCTTGTTTATACACATGAAAAAATAGACACGAAAGAAGAATTGATCGAGAGATCAGTCAGATCAATCAGCCTTCGAAACAATAAAGCAGGAGATTATGCTAAAAATAACAACAACAGAGGTGAGAAGATGGGCCCGTGCTTGTATTAGGAATCGCGGTGAACATTTTGAACATGAAAAGAAAATAATTACGATAAAAAAAAAATCACCTATAAGCGTAATTTGGTCCCTCAATTTGGTTTACAGGTCATAATTTCAATAATTGGTGAGCTATCTTTGTAGTTGATACCTCAAAAGAAAGAACAATAACCAGTTATGTTTTCAAAAAACCCAGTCATCGGTTTTTTTCTTTATGGCTTCAAATAAATTTGATTACCGAAATCCAAGAAAGTTCATTAACTTAAAATCTCTGTAACAAAATTGTTTCATGACACAGATGCGTACATTATGTCTTAATTGATTGTTTACACATTACTTTATTTAAATAAAATAACAAATAACTCACTTATCTTCCAGATTGGCCATTATTTGCAGGTAATTGCAAACTTTTGGGTTTTTTCAACAAAAATGGTCTATATTCGGTAAACAATAAAATCATGCGTCATGAAAGCTTAGTATGGTCTGATATGGTTCTAAATGGTCTATACTAACAACACGTTAAAGCTTTGCACCCATCTTCCAAACACCCTGTATAACTTTTATGGCACTTACTTGATTAAAAATGGGTTAAAAAAAAATTGCATGTGCAGCAGACAAAGGTAATAAACATGGAACTAGCTCCAAGACCAAATTTGTTCCAAAATAGTGGTATTAAGGGGTGATAATGTATGGCAGAAATGTTGTGGATGTTACAAAACCTTCCAAACATTATAAGAGATGTAGAAAATCAGGTTAGAATGGAAAGTTAGAGCGGTCGGAACAAACGGTAGGAGATTAAGAGGTGTTTTTTTTATCATGTAAGTGCCATAAAAGTTATATTTAAATCTAAGTTTAAATTAATATTTATAAATCCATATTAATAACTGATTAAAATGTTTATTAATGTATATAGTAATTTTTCGACATTCTTATAAAAATGTGTATTAATATACCATCAGAAGTACCTAGGTACTTACCGTTGTTTCAACTGTTCGATAAACATGTGCGCTGCATTTAGTGTCGGTGTAGCGGTCGGCAGTGAACAACTAAGGTGATCGAGCAATCTAGAAGCTACCCTCATTTCATTACACACAAACCAATAAACCGCACATAATGATCATTACCTTCGATTACATTCTATTGTCAAAAGAAACTGCGTTGGATAACTAATTAAGTCAAGACTTGTTAGATTCTAAAACAAACCGACACTCGGTTTTTTTTTTCAAATAACGAAAATAATTTCAAAAGCATAATTATGGTTTTCCAAAGCTATAAAACGCGGTGCGGTAAGGAACCCGCTGATGTGACAAAGGGCGGGCTGCGAAGCTAAACTAATAATTATAAAGAGGAAAGGTTTGATTGCTTGTTTGTTTGCATCGAATAGGCTCCGAAACTACTGAACTGATTTCAAAAATTCTTTCACTGCTGATAAGCTACATGATCCCGGACAAACATAGGCAATATTTGATTTAAAAAAAATTGGGGATCCTTACTAATACTTCAATACTGTAACCCAAGGTGTTCGTTAACAGCTCATATATGTCCCCACCGAGGGGCTCGAGCCTACCCTGATACCAGGGTGAATAGGCCTTAGTCGACCACGCTGGCCCAGTGCGGGTTGGTCAACTTCACACACAACCTTTGAATTTCTTCGCAGGTGTGTGCAGGTTTCCTCACGATGTTTTCCTTCACCGTAAGAGCGTCGAATAAACGTACATATGAATATTATTATTCCTAATATTGAATAGGCACCGAAACTACTGCACCGATTTTATTTAAACTTGGCACAAAGATAGAATAGACCTTGGGAAAGAATATAGGCTACGTTTTACCGCGGGAAAATTCCTCATTCCCATGGTAAAAATTGTTAAAGCGGGCGGAGTTGGCACAAAGATAGAATAGACCTTTCGGAATAACATAGGTTAACTTTTACCGTAAGGAATCATAAGAGTTAAAACAAGGTTAGAGCTCAGTCAAGAATGTAGAGAATTCGTGAATCCTATCCTGTTGCCGGGAAAGAACGTCGTAGTGCAGCGGTTAGTAAGACAGAGACACGAACATCTGATGCATGGTGGGACACAGCTCTTGTTGTCAGACCTCAGAAATGATTTCTGGATTCTGAATATAAGACGCCTCGCCAAGAAGACCATTTCAGTGATAATAGACATAACCTTAGAGAATAAATATACATTTTTCTATTTATACTCTAAGGACATAACTAATAAGACAGACATTATTAAAATTTGAATATAATTTTTGAATTTAATTTTAGAATTTAGCCGTGACAATGTAAAATGCTACAATATAGACTGTTTCTTTTTTACCTTTCATACCTAATGCAAAGACACGATATTTAATGAGAACAATAATTTATTATTATTGTAATAATGTTTATTAATTTTATATGTTTGATTGACGTAAAGAGTGTAACATGTGTTGCACTAAGCTATTTACAGTGACGTTACCTCTACCAATAAATGAAAATGAAAATGAAATATGTTTTATTCGAAGTAAGATTTTACAAATCATTTTTCGACGTCGAGGCGGGTTCACAATTTGGCTGTCTTCTGTGGAGAAGAACCCGCCGGAAGAAACTCCACAGGCGTTGCATCTTTTCAAACTATTTTACAAAAAATATTATTTTATACAATTTGATTCATATAACAAAGAGTGCAAACGAAGTATGCAATTAGAGGAAGGCAACCAGTCAAAGTAGAAAAACTAAATTATGTAACCAAAAAACAACCGGCAATCGACTAGAGTAGACCAGTCCCCCCAAGCAGCACCACGTTCACGGGTTTGACGCATGGGTCAGCCACCGCCGCCGTAGATGGTACACAGCCATAGATGGTATACCTATGTTTTATTTTATTGTGAATGTTAATATACAAATTTTATTATTACTGTATATACGAGGTAACTTTTTTAATTGACTATTTGGCCAGATAAATTTATGTATAATTTGACATTTGTAATTTGTTGATTTGGAATAATTTATATGGAAATTTGTAATGTTACAAGATAGAGTGCAACATGTAGTAGACATCTCCAATTGTTTTTGTGGTTGAGAGGATGTTGTGAACTTGTTTATCGTTTTGTGCATGTTACTAGACGTACCTACATCACTATTGTAAGAAAAAAATAAAAACTGTCGTCGATACCGTACCGGTCAAATCAGATCGTTGTGTAGTTTTTTAACCAATTTAATATAGAAAACCTCGTGAAAAGTATACGGACTTTCATTCGAAACACCTACAACAACACGGCGGAAGAGATCCGTCACAGGCAGTGTTGTGCAAAAATAAAAATAAAATAATTTCTTAATCTACTTTTTAAGGTCAATTGATAATTTAAAATCTAATCTTGTATGTTAAAAATTTTTTATTATAATATCTGTGACGCATATTTTAATTTTAAACAAAAATGACTTTTTCGTTCAACTGTACCTCAACTGTCCCTGCTCTGAAAAAAATCGTGATTTGAATTTAAAAAAGTAATAGCTTTACTAACATTCTCATGGACACCTTTTTAATTAAACTTGGCAGATAACAAGTGATTGGCACTGAATAAGTACCTAATAGCAATAATTAGAAGAGTATGGATGTGCAATACATACAATATAGCTAGGTACATACATAAAGACACGCTCCACTGCCTAACAGGGTGAGCAGTGAGCATTCATTTGTGAACTCACAGGGAGCCCAAGCTACCTACAACCCCCACCTTTTGCAAAGTATTTGGGTTCATTCATACACCGCTGTGTTCCGTATTGTACTTGTGCGTTATTTTTCATACATTACAAATCGTCCTTTTACGTTCGATGCAGTGTACACGCTGTTTTCAAATCCCCTTATTTATAGAGAGGATTTATATTTAAATTCCTATTTGTACATCGAGTCCATTCTCTTCAGAATCAAACTTATTAGTTTTCTCTCTTTTTTTATTTCTAAGCTCAGCGCAGTGAGAACATTACTGTATGAAATAAACATTAAATAAAATAATAATCTCATATAAAAATATGTATAAATAGAATAGAAGAATGTTATGGGTTTAATGATCATCAGCTTCACCCTGGTTCAGGGCAGGCCTCAGGCCCCTCGAGGGGGACATTGTATGGGCAATGGGCTGTTAACGAACAACGCGCAACGATGCTATCCTATGATGATGTTCTCACCCCAATCACCCAAATGGCGTGCGCGGGGTGGCGCGGGGTGGCGCGGGCCCACCTTGAATTAGGAGAAACAGATATAATCGATTCAAAATAATCTTTACACATGTTTTCTTTTACATTAATTCTGTCAAATAAACACCAAAATCTAAAACACACTGGCACTGTTGGTTCTTGAAGTTGCGCTGCGATAAACCTATCGCCGAGCAAAAAGTGACACCGTGTGTTCTCCGCCTAAGACTCATACAATTTATTTACATATCATTTAATTGAATTAATAAATTGCGTTAAAATACACGCTATCTTAAAGATATTATTCCTGTAGGTACACAAATGCTATTTCTTTTTCTTGGGGGGCTCGAGCGGGATGGGGCGCGGCATGCCTGTGTACACCTTGAAGCCGTCGTAGATGAACCACTGCAGGCCGGTGAGCGTGCCGATCATGATGATGCGCGCCGTGAGCCCGCGCCACACGCCCAGCGGGCCCGCCTCCGCCAGGATCCCGCCGATCGACGCGCCCGGGTCCTTGTTCAGCTTCGACACGATCGTGTCCGCCGGGTGGCTCACGATGGCGCACAGCACGCCCGCTATGTAGCCCGCCGCGAACGTCACCATCAGCTGCTCGCCCTTGGTGCACTTGTCCCGCGGCTTCGGCACCCAGTTCTCGTACAGGTACACCAGCGTCTTCTCGAACGAACTGAACTTCATCATGGTGTAGGGCACCTGGCGGCCCCATAGCGGAGTGAGGCCGCGGTAGAACACGCCGAAGCCCTCGGTCTTGAGCATGTGCGGCATGGCGCGCCGCATCTGGAAGGTGTAGGTGGGCGTGGTTTGCATGCGCACCTTCACCGCCTCGAAGGGCGCCAGCCCCACGTCCGCGAGCAGCTCGGCGCACGCCGCCGCCGCCAGATACATATACGTGCTGTTCTCGTACGCCTTCTCGGGGCCGAGGATCTCTGCGAACTTGTACTTGAAGTACTCGTAGCCGGCGAACTTGACGGAGCCCTGTATCGAGTAGCCGATCAAGGTGGGCGCCCAGCCCTTGATGATGTTGCGCAGCCCGCCCTCCTGCAGCGAGACGCGCGCGCCGCTGATGATGCCGCCGTAGCGCGCCGGGTCCACCTGCAGCCGGCACTTGACCAGGTCCAGCGGCGTGATGAAGGTGTGCGTCAGCCCGCACGCCACCGCGCCCCCCGCCGCACACAGCATGAAGTACTTGTTGCTGTACATCTCGCACGAAAACTCCTCCTTCTTCGGTGGCGGCGCCATTACGAACGGCGCACACTACCACTACACTGCTTCACGAGTCACGAGTTGCTAGGATCGAGGCTCGGATACTTGGAACAAGTTTTTTTTTGCTGTATGGCTTAGAACATTGATGGAAACATTGTTGTGACACAAAATATGTAAGCAATATGTAAGTATATCAAAGAATCATCAAAGATACATAATAGTCAATGTCAGCCAAACTCAATTGGCTGACATTGACTATTACGAATAAAGGTATATAAAAAAACAATTCAAATATAATGTTGTCTTTGGGCCTGCTTCCCCCCGAAGGATTTAATGAGTTCTATCTTACAGCCTTTTAAAAAATGTTCAAATCTTCTCTCTTTTCTTTAAGGTGAAGCAAAAATTACATAATATTAATATTAATATGTTTATCTCAAAACTTATACTATTCGAATGTAACAATACAAAGTTTAGTGTTGTAGTGATTCACATCAATCCCTATCTTCCAAACTAGGTGAAAAACCTGTATCTTGGGAGGTAGTGGGTTTGGCTCCACATTTTAGATACAAGTAAATACTTAGTTTTGGCATCATGTTATATTTTTGTCCAATTGTTTTATATTATAATACCTTTTTCTGTGTTTTAGATTAAGTTTATTGAAATAAAGTTTATCTTATCTTTATCTTTATCTTTATTTTATGTCTTGTCCAACTTGTCTTGTCTTGTTTTATGTTTTTGTATAAGATGAATGTGTGTGTGTGTGTGTGTGTGTATGTATGTGTGGGAAGAAGAGAGAAACCGTGAGAGGTGTAGTGTATGCGCAAACGCAGAGGCGCCCTCAGTCATCGCTCGACCGTACCTGAGTGCGCACGTGCAGTGTCTGCGTATACCTACATATACGTAAACCAAATTGTAAGTATTTGTTATTTCAATAAAGCAGCAGTCCCTACATGTGGCGACGAAGGTAAAAGTGAGTACCATACATTTATTACGTGAAAAAAAAAGACGAGGAAAAGAATTATAGTAATCATGGTGATTAGTGTTCACGTTCCTGGCTGTTTACGTGTAGATTATAGCCTCTTTTGCTATTTTTATTGTTATTGATTGTTGAGGCATTATTCCTATACAAGTTATATTATGGCACCTTATGTAATATACCAGGATTGATTAAGAATGGGCAGTTTGTATAAAGTTTTATTCAAATCCTTATTAAATTATTAAGTGAACATTGATAAATATACGTAAACAGCAGAGATGAACCTAACTACCGCTATCTTAAATTGTAAATGACCATGCAGAGAAAAAAAACAACCAGGGCCACGCAGATATTATGTGTAATTAAGGAATTTTGCATGGAATTGTGAGATTGTGTAGGTATGCAGAATAATCAATTCTCTGTTTAGTCCGTTATTATTAAACAACTAGGGCAACATACGTAACGTAAAATGAACATTAGATAATTATTTTGATTTGATTTTACTTAGAGATTATGAGTTGACGGTTATAAAAAAAAACAGGGCTAAACTAAATTAGTGTTATATTACTTACATGTACGGTTCAGTACCCGGTAAGCTAAACAAGCGCGCCTTTTCCTTATTCAATGGGTGTGAGAATGGCTTATCATGCTATTGACTGTACCTGCTTATTTTAATATAATTTTATACTGTACACAATTAGGTTCTATCTAGAGATATTGAGTTTGCCTTGCATATTGTCACAATCCACAATTCTCACTACCTAATGAATGAATCACAATATGTGATCAAAGATTCACGCATGAATTTATTAAAGGCCACGCGTTATGTAAATACTTAGAAATGGCCATGCTAATAAACAAAGGATTTAAACGGGTAGTTGTATTATAGAAAATTTATGAGTTGGTATATCTAATTATACCTATGCCTATACATATCCATGCATCATGCTTATATTATGACGAAAAAACGGCTATGCAATTAATTGTATATACCTACTGATTTTCAGTAAAATAAAAGCCACGCAGTTAAACGAGTCACGTTTTATTGCAGGTCGCCCCAAAATGACTCATGCATCATCGACACTCCCTAACTTAGACCATTTTGATTGTGAAGGAGACCCGACATCTGTCGGTACCCGATGGGAAAAATGGAAGAGGGCACTTCAAATTTATTTACTTGCTGCAAATATCGACACACCGATAAAAAAACGAGCTACCCTCCTCCATGTTGGAGGATTAGCACTTCAAGAGGTTTACTATAACCTACCCGGTGCTCATGCCGAGGAAGGGGAAGGCATAGACGTCTATGATATAGCCATAAAGAAACTGGATTCTTACTTTGCACCAAAACAAAGTAGAATTTACGAACGGTACCTTTTTCGATTAATGAAACAAGAAGAAGGGGAGCAGTTTGAACGATTCTTACTGAGATTGAGAAATCAAGCTGAAAAATGTCAGTTTCAAAATAAAGAAGAGCATATTATAGACCAAATAACTGAAAAATGTCGATTAACTGAGCTGAGAAAAAAATTTTAGAAACCGGGGATTCCATTACGTTGGATGAAATTATCAGTAAAGCGACTGCACTGGAAGTTGTAGCAAGACAGTTAGAACAATTCAAAAATATTAGCTCAAACCAGCCAAGCAATTACGCCAAAATGGAGATTAATAAAATTGACAACAATAAAAAATATAATAAACCTTTTCGGAAACAACAACGGTCGAACACAAACTGTGGCAGATGCGGTAGCCACTCTCATCAATCCAAAGATGAAACATGCCCGGCTAAAGATAAAAGATGCATAAAATGTGGGTTTATCGGCCATTTTAGAGAATGTTGTAGGACCCGTCAGAAAAGACAATTTTCAACTAACTGGAAACAGACTTCAAATAAAAAACCAAAACTAGAAACCAAAAAGGACACAAATAAATCGGAAATTGACTATAATATTTAATCTAGAATTGGATAATACTTCAAATTATGACAACAAAGATGTAACCAGCGAAAATTATAATCAATCTCAGATTGAATATATTTTCCACTTAGATGATGACGACACGATAAAATGTGAAATTGGGGCAGTAACCATTGATGTTTTAATAGACTCAGGGAGCAAGTGCAACGTGGTTACTGATAAGACATGGCAATTCCTCAAAGACAATAAAGTAGTCGTCTCTAACCAGATTCGTAAGCCTAATAAAACGCTCATTTCTTATGGTAGCAAGCAACCTTTGGATATAATAGAACTGTTTTGCATTCCAACAAAACAGTTATTTATTGGTTATTTATTTCTTTTAATATCCTATCCCTTCTTATTTCAATGCACTCTCCTCGCCTACCACACAATATCTGCATTATATTTTCAGAGCATTTATGTAATTGAGAATTGGGGCCAAAGATTTTAGTAACCCTCTCAAAAAGAGCTGAAGGATTAAGATCTTTCGGATTAAGTGCAGCCCAATTTACAAGCTCTTGTAGGCCTTCCTTTAGCAATTCTCGTTGTTCCAATCCAGCATTTGTCAGACCCGCAAATACATTTTCTGCTGAGGCTAAATAGTCTTTAGTTTTATTAAAATGACATAATTCTTCATTTACTTTCAATGCAACAAAACCAGGTGTAGCTGCATATGATCTCAAGCTATGTTTATAACGAATACCTTTCCAAGCCTGGGATTCAAATTGCTGAAGACGGTTAAGTTCTTCAAGTCTATTTTTCTTTGCCGGAGGAACAATCTTTTTTTTCATCAAAATCTGTCTGAATATCACCTAACTGTAGGTTGTCAGGATAACATGGATAGGTTAAAAATTGGTTTTGTTGTAAGAATGGTTGACCTAACCCACTAGGGCCAGGCATACTCACGTTTTGTGAATTAATTTGTGGTGTTTGAGGTAAGATAGGTACCTGAGTGTGACTTACATATTGGGGTAATTGTGTCATACAACCAGATAAGAAACTTACTTGGTTAAACAGTGAGTCGATTCGAGGATCAGTGTACACCTTGTACCTCGGACGTTTGTTGGGTGGCTGCGATGCGAAACCCTCCTCATCTTCCGAAGAAGAGGATGAGTTTTCTTGCTCCCCCTCACTCTGATGAGAAGAGGAGCCTTCAGCTTCACCCGGAGACTCAGAATCCTGTTCTCCCAACGGAGCAACAGATTCGGATTCCTGATTTCCAGACTCATTTTGGTCAGGCGGTTGTTCCGCTGAGGAACTCATAATTATGGCACGAAAAACACTGATCTCTATGAAATAACACTTTACACGCAAAAATATTTGCCTATATATCGCAAACACAACAAATTTTGCACTTATTGAATGATTTATTCACTATTTTAACTCAAATAAAGTATTTTGCATTCGTTCGCGGCAAAATCTTTCGACGCTATGATTGACAGACGTCAGTGCGCTTCCTAGACAAGATGGCGCGCACCCTGCTGAGAGTGAAAGAGAAAGGTAGTACAAATCTATGGAGATATCGGTAAGTTTGTCCCTTTCTATCATAGTTAAGGCGAAATCTAAGACAGCTTCTTCAATCAACGCTGTGTGTTTTAGAAACACATATAATAGGTTCTTTTGAAGCTGACATTTCGGTCAATAATAAAACAAAAAAATCTACTGTTTACGTCATTCGGACGGAACGGCACGCGTGATTTATTAGGCAAACAGACAGCAATCGAACTAGGCGTGCTCCGAATTGGACTCCAAATTAACGCAGTAAATAATCAGACACAAGAAACACCAAAACAAGTTTTTCCAAAATTCAAAGGTATAACTGTTCAAATTCCAATAGATCAAACAATCAAACCAGTTATACAACCTTATAGAAGAGTACTGATCCCTTTAGAGAAAATGGTGGAAAAGAAATTGCAAGAGCTCAAAGATGCCGATATCATCGAGGAGGTTAATGAACCGTCAGCGTGGGTATCACCGATGGTCCCAGTATTAAAAGAAGGCCAAGAAGAGGTACGTATTTGCATTGATATGCGGAGAGCCAACGAAGCCATTATAAGGGAAAATCATCCGCTCCCAACCATGAACGAATTGCTACCTAATTTCCACCAAGCACAGTACTTTTCCAAACTCGATATAAAGAATGCTTTCCACAAACTGGAAATTCATGAAGATTGTCGACATATTACTACTTTCAGTACTAAAAAGGGGTTGTTTCGATACAAAAGGCTCATGTTTGGAATTTCTTGTGCTCCAGAGTTGTTCCAAAAAATTCTAGAAAAAATATTGTTAGGCTGTGAAGGTACATTTAACTTCATTGACGACATAATTGTTCATGGTGCTACGGAGCAGGAACACGACGAAAGGTTGAGTAAGGTGTTGCGAGTTTTAAAAGAAAACAATGTTCTGTTAAATGAAAAAAAATGTATTTACAAGACCCAAAAAATTGAGTTTCTCGGATATGAACTTTCCGCAGACGGAGTGAGACCTCTTGAGAAATATCTAGCTGCTATTAAAACTAGCAGGACACCAAAGACCACTGAAGAGATTCAAAGCTTTTTAGGATTGGTTAACTTTGTGAGTAAATGGGTCCCTAACTTAGCAACGCTTACTGAACCTTTACGGGAGTTGTTGCGACTAGGTCTCGGAAAGTCGGCAAACATTCAGAAATTTTGGACGGTTAAACAAGACGAAGCATTTGAAAATTTAAAAGAAAGTTTATCCAACATAAAAAGTTTAGGGTATTATAATCCTTCTGATAAAACACAGGTCATTGCTGACGCCTCTCCGGTAGGTTTAGGAGCAGTGTTAGTCCAGATTGGTAAAGATGGCCCACGTGTGATCGCTTATGGTCACAAAGCTCTCACAGATTGCGAAAAGAGATATTGTCAAACAGAAAAAGAAGCCCTAGCGCTAGTTTGGGCTGTAGAACACTTTAAAATATATCTGTTCGGCAAAGATTTTGAACTTATAAGCGATCACAAACCGTTGGAAACCATTTTCGGACGAACTTCTAAGCCATGTGCCCGAATAGAACGGTTAGGTTACAAGCTTACAGGTATAAAGTTATCTATCGTCCAGGAAAATCCAATATAGCTGATACCATTTCTAGACTTTGCAAAGCGTCCTCACCAGAACCTTTTGACTCCGAAAATTATAACTGATATACAAAATTTAACACTAGAGAAATTCAAAATTATTGTTAAGGAGAAATTGATTAAGAAAGCCTATTATAAAATAACAGATTACTTAGAGGATAAACATCCATGGGAATAGTTGCTTGGGTGACAGGCTTTTTCAATCGTACTTTACAAAACATTGTTATTTATTTGTAATTATTATCATGATAACTGTAAAAATATGTTTAAAAGATGCAACGCCTGTGGAGTTTCTTCGGCGAGCTCTTCTCCACAGAAGACAGCCAAATTTTTGAACTCGCCAGAAAAGATAATTTAAAATTTAAATGACATAACTAAGTGATGTAATACCTAATGTCCAAAAGTTAAAAAATAAATTCTTTGAACTCTTTGATATAAACCAGATCCAAGCGCACGGGAGTGCGCAGGCCAAGTTCCAGCAACAAGCCACGCGCATGCTCCAAGCGCACGGGAGTGCGCAGGCCAAGTTCCAGCAACAAGCCACGCGCATGCCGTGCACTATTTACACGAACCGTTTCGACCCACTTTTGACCCCCCTGTAGCTCAGTGCCTATTGCAAGTACAGAGATAAAATTGTACCTACGTAATTATATACTAGTACTAAAGCAGTATGCCAAATTTCATAGATATAGCTGCAGTAAATTCTGAAATATAACCCTGTGAAAATAGCTAATTTTGGCACTGACTGACTCACTCACTGACCGGTAATCAAAATGTTTAGGCCACTTCCAATTGTCCTAGCCTTATGAAATTTGGCACACAGGTCGTGTGTTATATGTAGATTAACAAAAAATTAAGAAATTTAAGAAAGTTGGCTTAATTGAATATCGAATTTATAATAAAAATATTTCTAAACAAGTGGTACAATGAGAATACGACGAGGAGAGGGGGGAGAGGGCAGGGGGGGTATAAAATATATTGTCATGTATTCATAATAATACACTGTAGCGCTTGTTATAAGACGTGATAACCTTGTCACATCGTGCAATTTTTATTATTCTTAATTTATCGAAAGAGACCGTTGTAGAAAGATTAATAATGTGCGCTTGTATAAAAAAAAAACGACCAATCGAGCTCTGAATACTGTAAACATTAGGAATGAAGATTGGCTTAGTACGATATGTATATTATCTTAATTGTTGACAAATTTTAAAATGCATCGTGTACAGTAGCCAGCACATGCGGCTGGACATAATGACCTTGGGAGCGTCTTTATCCTGTAGTAGTAGGAGCGAAAATCGTGGAGCAAATATCCAGCCGCATGTGCTGCCTACTGTACCTATTTTATTTATATTATAATATAAATTTTACCGATGTACTGAATGTCATTTAATTTAACTATCAACTATTTAATACGTAAACACTTGACTTAAAGATACGACTAAAACTTAAAAATATATATATTTGAGATTTAAAATAATATTTCCCGCTACTCCAAAGTTGTTTCATGCAAACAAATTCGCGGTCGCGACAACAACGTTGTCACTAAATTTTACGTCATGTCACTTACGTCAAGTGTAGCGACGTTTGTCATTATTTAGAAAGGTTTAATAAGAAGATTTTATGACAAAAATCTATGTACGCTACGCAGTATTATAGAAGTTTTTTTTTTATTTAATCTCGTGAACCTCGTTCGTTTAATCGAAGCGGCTCCCATCTCAGCGGTTTAAACCCTGACTTGCAGTTGTTTTTCTAAAAGAAGTAACTAGGTTGTTAAAATAAATTTGCTGCATGGAGTGTCCGGATGATTAAATATATTTATTCTGTGGTTAACAATGGACGAAGGCGTAGCACAAAAAGAAAAAAAAGGTACGATTTCTTCAAAAAAAGTATTCAAATCCCACCAAAAACATACCTGTTAAAAAGGGGGCGGCCAAGTTCCTATCGGCTAATTGTTCGCCTAAAAAAGGATTGAAATCCAAACGAAAACCAAACTTAACAAGTGGTCAAGAAAAACAGTCAGTGTTCAACCCTATAGCAAGTCATTCATTCATTCGTTCAATCCCAGAAAACCGCGAAGTTATCCTACTGTATGTACGTAGTACATACTATATTTATACTGTGCCTTTACACAATACTAAACACGGACACGGATGGCCGTTGGGGCAGAAAGGTTCTTGAATGGCTACCGCGCGCCGGAAGACGTAGTGTGGGCAGGCCCCCCACGAAGTGGACCGACGATCTGGTGAGGGTCGCGGGAAGCCGCTGGATGCGGGCAGCGCAGGACCGATCATTATTGAGATCCTTGAGGGAGGCCTTTGTCCAGCAGTGGACGTCTTTCGGCTGAGATAATTACTAAACAAGGCTATCGGGCTGTCATACCTCTATAGACATGAACTGAAAATAAGACTGATAAAATGGTTGCTAACTCAAAATTATCAAAATACAGAAAAATTGCTCACCTTTTCTCTTTAACGGCTGCTGCAGTATCGTTTTCATCTACACCTGCATACGTATATTAATGAATACTACAAACACACCCTATCACTATCACACCCATCACACCCCTTGTAGGGACTGCTGCTTTATTGAAATAACAAATACAATTTGGTTTACGTATATGTAGGTATACGCAGACACTGCACGTGCGCACTCAGGTACGGTCGAGCGATGACTGAGGGCGCCTCTGCGTTTGCGCATACACTGCATCCCTCCTTTATTTTAATTTTTGAAAACAATCTCATTATTTTGCCTATACCTAAAATTACAATAAAAAAACATATCTTATCTTATGTTTGATGACGTGAGGTTCGGGATTTGTAAGAAAAGCCGAATAACTTGATTTGAGAATTTATTCGACGATAAACAGGTCGCAGGTCCAATCACAACTGTAGCCAAATCGCAGAGACGCTCGTAGTCCGTTGGTCACGCTGAGTTCGCAGATGTCTTCAACTAATCACTCCAATCACGTTGTAGCCAAATCACAGGGTCACTCGTAGTCCGTAGGTATCGCTTTAGTCGCAGGTTTCTTCCACTGATCGCTTGTAGATCGCTTATTGAGATCGCTTTGATAGCTCAGAAATGAACTGGCGTTGGCCGTCGTCTCGGGCGTTTATATACCCACACGAAACAATGGGTTGTTTACGCGATGCTTGATTTCTGGAGTAATCCCATTGTAATCACGTAATCGGGAAATTACTAGAACATTTCCTTTGTTCTCGGACAATGCTTGTCACAGAATAGGTTAGGTTAGGTTAGGTTAGGTTAGGTTAGGTTGGGCCTGGCCCACAATGTTGATCTGAGTGTTATTGATCTACGTTCTTGCGATACGTCCCCGTCGTCAGGCCTGGGCCCTAGTTCGTGCGCGGTCACGCAGTGGCGAACTAGGTGGCAGAACTCGCAAGGGCGAAATTGTGGGCGAATTTGAGTGCGAATCGAGTATTCTTGTATTGGCGTTGGCCCTAGTTCGTGCGCGGTCACGCAGTGGCGACTAGGAGCAAATTTATTGAGTGCGATTTTGTGAGCGCAATGGACGACTCTCAGGAGTTGTTTGTTCGACCAAGAGATCCTGGACGAGAGGACGAGGATCTCGAAGTCACCCCAACTACGAGCATCGGCGGCAACGCTGGTGCACGTTTTAGCTTTACGGCTTCAAGCCGAGCCACTTCGGTGGCATCTCCGGGTGGTTCCCGATTTTTCAGAGAGGAGGACATGTCTGACTCAGATGCGTCTACCCTCACTGATGCGTCGATAACCAGCGAATGTGGCAAATATTTGCGCAAACGCAAGCAGGACGGGCAAGGAGGATCGCTATCCGACACCCCATCAAAGAAGTCAGCCAAGAAGGCTGCGGCTCCAAAGCGTGGACGAAAGCCCACTACAGGGCATTACGTCGGCCTATCAGAGGCTCAAAAAGAGTTCAATAGGCTCAAGAAAGAAGGACTCCAGTTGGAGTTAGTGGAAAGGGTGGCTGAAAAAGAACGCCAGACCCGCCTTGCTCGTGCCAAGCACGGATATGGAGTATCCCTCTCAAACTTCGAGGACAAGACAGTGGACGAGCTCACAGTGATTGAGTGAGTGAGTGAGTGAGCTTGAAAACTAGAGCTTGCTCCCTCAAAGCGATCATGGAGGAACTCTCGAGGCGCTCCGTCTCAGAAGAGACGCAAAGGCTGCAGGCGACCAATGTTCGTTTGCAGGCAGAGATGACGAGCATGAGGCGGCAGTTGGAGGAAATACAGGCGAAACTTGCCATAGATCCGGTTGCGCAGACTGCCTCTTCCTTCCCAGCTGCCTCAGCTGCTCCGACAGCTGCGATTGTGTCGGTAGCTCAAGAGTTGAAGGCCTCTCAGGCCTCTCAGCCCCCCCTGCCTGTTGACTTTGAGTCTCTCATACGCAGGGTCGTTATGGAGGAAAGGGCCTTTACTCGGTCATGCATGGCAGGCATCGAAGACCGCCTCTTGCCGGAAAAAAGGATACGTCCTCCACTCGCTGCAGACCAAAAGAGGCTGGCTCAGAGCGGTCTTGTGGCCGATTCGTCTGCCTCCAAACATATTCTGGACCCGGTCGCGGATTCGATGCAGGGCATTGAGACCGGAACTGCTTTGCTTCCCAAACCTAAGCCCACCAAGGGTAAGGGTAAGGGGAAGAAAACCAAGGCTGTAGAGACCCCGTCAGGTGTAGCTGAACCTAAGCCAAATCCTAGGGCGTCAAAATCAGTTAGGTCCGCGGAGACAGTTCCGCCGATCTCTGAGCCGCAACCTGGCCCCTCCAAGCCCTCGAGATATGTTGCCCCGGCACCCTCACAGGCACAGGCATCTGTAGAAGATGTGTTGCTCCCCTCCACCACTGCAGCCAACGATGGCTGGACTCGGGTAGGAAAGAGGGGGAAGAGGAAAAAGAATAAGAAGGCAGTCCCTTCTTCAGACCCCAAACCGTCGACATCGACTGGGAAGGGGAAGAAAGTTGGCGGAAAAACTTCTGCCACCCCGGCCCAAAAAGCCAAGCTGACGCCCCCTAAAACCGCGGCAGTCGTGGTGACCATCTCACCCGAGGCTGCGGAACGGGGGGTCACATACGAGGCGGTGCTTATTAAAGCGCGCGAGACGGTTAAGCCCGCCGAAATGGGTATTCAAACCGTCACTTGTCGTCAGACCCAGACTGGGGCTCGTATCTTTGAGTTCCCTGGAGTGGAGCGTGACACCCACGCCGACTCATTTGCGGCAAAACTGAAGGAGGCTGTGTCAGACCTGGCCAGTGTTACAAGGCCGACGAAATTGTCCTCCATAGAGGTCAGCGGTTTGGAGGATTCTGTCTCCAAAAGCGACGTGGTGGCAGCAATCGCGTCGATTGGCGGTTGCAATGCGGGGGCAATCAAGGCAAGCGATGTCCGACGTGGTCGTGGAGGACTGGGCACTGTACGCCTTCAGTGTCCTGTGCTTGCCGCCAAAACTGTCCTAAACAAGGGGCGGTTAATGATTGGCCTCAGCTCGTGCGCAGTCCGAGCACTTGAACAGCAGCCTTTACGCTGCTTCCGGTGCTACGCCACCGGACACACGCGGGCTATGTGTCCGTCGGAAGTAGACCGGGCCGAGCTTTGTCTCCGCTGCGGGAAAGCCGGCCATAAGGCCGCCTCCTGCGCCGAGAAAAAGGCAAAGTGCGCAATCTGTGCGGCCTGTGGAAGGCCCGCAGACCACGTCATGGGAGGGAGAAAGTGCAATCCCCCCGCAAAGAAGGGCAGAATACAGGCTTTGACCCGGCCTGCCACTGCAACTGTTCGGGCCCTCCCGAGTAATGAGGAAAGCGGTGCAATGTCCGAATAAATGCCGACTATTGCACAACGCACACTAATCCAGGGCAACCTGAATCACTGCAGGGCGGCTCAGGATCTGCTTATTCAGACTCTGGCAGAGTGGTCGGCTGGAGTAGCCGTTGTAGCCGAGCCGTACTCGGTGCCTCCCAACTGGGTGGGTGACCGGGACGGCTTGGTGGCAATCATCCCGCGGTCTTCCTCAGATTCCCCTCCCCTCTCGACTATCGAGAGAGGACAGGGATACGTGGCCGCCGCATGGGGAGAGATAGCTCTCGTGGGCGTTTACTTCTCCCCTAACCGCCCTCTATCAGAGTTTGAGGGCTTTCTGCAGGAGCTGGGGGCCGTGGTGGGACGCGCCATCTCAGGCTTCAGGTGGGTTTTAGTCCTGGGAGACCTGAATGCCAAGTCGAGAGCTTGGGGTAATCCCGCCACCGATCCTAGAGGACGGGCTCTGGAGCTTTGGGCCACGTCGGCTGGCCTGTCCCTCCTTAATAGAGGGGCAACCCACACGTGTTTGCACCGGCAGGGAGGGTCAGTGGTGGACGTCACGTTCGCCACCCCTGCACTCGCTGCACACGTGTCCAAATGGCAGGTCGATATGGTGGAGAACCTCTCCAATCATAGATACATCCGGATCGAGCTCTCCACCCTTCACCCACAGAGAGCGGCTCGCTCAGGCCAGTCACCGTTTCCCAGGTGGGCCCTTACCCGTTTGGACCGGGATATGGCCTGTGAGGCGGCATTCGTGCAGGATTGGTTTGGTGCTCCCACCAGTTCCAATGTAGACGTGGCCGCTGTTCAGCTGCAAGAAGCTATGACCGAGGTGTGCAACGCAAGCATGCCTCGATCTTGCCGGCCTCCTCCTCGTCGGGCCGTTTATTGGTGGTCGGTAGAAATCGCAGACCTTCGTGCAGCTTGTGTAGCGGCCCGGAAGGAATACACGCGGAGCCGCCGCCGCCGCCGCAGAGACGAACAGAACGAGGACCGCTTATATGCCTCTTATCAAGAGGCAAAGCGCGTCCTCAAAGCGGCGATAGCGGCGGCGAAAGACAGGGCCAGAGAGGAGATGCTTGAGGGTCTCAACAACGATCCGTGGGGGAGACCGTACAAGGCGGCGCGTAACAAACTGCGCCCCATTGGTCCCCCGTTGACAGAGACTCTTGAGCCCATTCTCTTAGAGGATGTGGTGCGGGCTTTGTTCCCAGACCGCGCCGAATTCATTACCCCTCCAGGAATGAATCCCCCGGTTGGAAGTGTTCCTCCGAGTGACGGGTTCGACCCAGTTTCAGTCGAGGAGATCAGAGGAGCGGCATTGCACCTCCGTCTGAAAAAGACGGCGCCGGGCCTCGACGGTGTACCGGCGAAAGTGCTAGCGATCGTCGTAAGATTCATGGAGAATAGATTTCGGGACCTCTTTGACCGCTGCTTTGAGACTGGCAAGTTCCCGAAATCCTGGAAGGAGGGATTGCTGTGCCTGCTGCGTAAAGAGGGACGACCAGCTAATGCACCGTCAGGGTATCGACCGATAGTGCTCCTAATAGAGGCGGGGAAGTTCTTTGAAGGGATCATAGCTTACCGTCTGAAGGAGCACTTATCTTCGACCGGCCCAGATTTATCCGACAAACAGTTTGGTTTCCGGGAAGGCCGGTCCACAATTGATGCCCTGAAGGTGCTTAAAAGCGTCACCCAGGAGGCTGCGGAGAGGGGAGAGGGAGTGTTGGCTGTATCTTTTGATATAGCCAACGCCTTCAATTCTATCCCTCATTCTGCAATTTTGGAGGCTCTCCGTTATCATGTAGTGCCCCACTACCTGCAGACCCTGTTGGCAGACTACCTTAAGGACCGCGAGGTCCTATTCATCAACAGGGACGGCCACCTGGGCCGTAGAAGTGCTGAGACTGGTGTTCCACAGGGGTCGGTTCTTGGGCCACTCCTGTGGAATATCGGGTATGACTGGCTACTCCGAGGTGCACTTCTGCCAGGCATGAGTGTCATCTGCTACGCGGACGATACTCTCGTCACCGCTCGAGGGAAAACCTTCGAAGCGGCGGCGCGGCTGGCCTCGGCGGGCGGGACTTTAGTCGCTGAGAGAATCCGTCGCCTGGGCCTGCGGGTGGCTCTAGAGAAGACAGAGGCACTTTTCTTTCCGGGGCCCCGGCAGCGTACTCCTCCAGACCCTCACATCATCGTCGGCGGAGTACGGGTGGAGGTTAAGGCCCAGATGAAATATCTGGGCCTTACATTGGACGGGCAATGGCGTTTGGGAGCGCACTTCAGCGCCTTGTCAGAGCGTCTCATCAAGGCGGCTGGTTCTTTTAGCTGGCTCCTTCCAAATATGGGAGGACCTAAAACTAGATGCCGGCGCCTTTATGCCGGAATCCTAAAGAGCATGGCTCTTTATGGCGCTCCTATATGGGTGGATGCGATCGCCAGGAGGGAGAATGCGACTCTCCTCCGCAGGCCCCAACGGGTCATAGCAGGGCGAGTGGCGAGGGCCTACTGCACCGTAGGCCACTCTGCCGCTTGCGTTCTTGCCGGTACCCCTCCTTGGGAGCTGGAAGCTGGTATCTTGGCTGCCGTTTACGAATGGACGGCAGCGCAAAAAGCGCAGGGCTGGCGCCCAGCACCAGATGAAGTCGGCACCAAAAGGCTAGAGGAAAGGGAAGCCATGTTCCGACTGTGGAAAGAGCAAATGGCTCAAGCGCAATATGGCCGTCGCACCTTGGACGCTATAGGTCCAGTCGTAGATCAATGGGTCGAACGTCCGCACGGTTTTCTCACCTACCGTTTGGTGCAGGTACTATCCGGGCACGGATGCTTCGGATCGTACCTGCACCGAATCGGGAGGGAGGAATCCGCGTCGTGCCACCACTGTGGCGCGGCGGAAGACACAGCGCAGCATACCCTTGCAGTTTGCCCAAACTGGGAGGAACAGCGCCGTGTGCTTTGCGCGGTTGTTGGCCAGGACCTTTCACTGCCAAGCGTGGTCAATGCCATGCTTGACAGTGAAGGAGCCTGGAAGGCGGTAGCCTCCTTCTGTGAAGAAGTAATCTCACAGAAGGAGTCCGCGGAGCGTGAGCGAGAGGATGACCCATTCGCACCATCGCTCCGCAGACGTAGAAGAGGGATGAGAAGGCGAATGTATGATCGCCATCTTCTCATCCCTGGTGGTGGTCAGCAGGCCGGAGGCGCGGGGGCGCCGCCGCCTGCATTGCACAGGCCACTACCTTTATTGGGTGGAAATAACTCGGTGTTCCCGGTTATTCCCACCAGCCCCCCTAATCAGAGGGGGCATGCCGGGCCCGGCCTTATGTAGGCGGGCAGGTCGCCGGTGGTGATGTGGAAGACTAAGGCTCGTCCGGACACCCATGTCACCGCCACTCAGGCGATGCAGGAACACCGCGGGGTTTAGTGGGTACACCCCGTCCTTTTTTTTTCGCGCTGGCAACACTGTCGGCTACATTGTAAACAAACTTCTCCGTAATTATTTCGTGATTTAATATATTATTACATATTATTCCAAGTTCATCTATTTAGTAATACGTTAAAATAAGTGTGTTAAATATTATTTTATACTTTAAGTGCTAGAAATACGAAAAATAATACTGTGTGTGGACTTAGTAAAAACCGTTACGTACTCACTAGAAATATTTAAAATATAGCATTGTTTGGCAGGTATTTATGGTGTTTTTTGCATAATAAATATTCAAAACACGTTAATATATTGTAATTGCATAAATTTCCTGCATAATAACTTGCTATATTTACAAACCAAAGCATAACCTCAAACTAAGTAGGTAACTGCTTATCAGCTGTGCTTCGATCTTGTTTATTGATATTCAATTATTATTTATTATTTATAATGCCTACTACCAGAAGTACCGCAGCCCGTCAGTTGGAAGATAACTTGAAATTCGCTTTACATGAGCTTAAGCAGTGTAGGGAAATCAATAAGCAGTTGCTTACAGAGAGGGAAGAGAGTGAGAAGGAGGTGTTACTCATAGTAGATAAAAATAGAAAAATGAAAAGTGAGATGACAGAGCTGCATAACCAGCTTGTGGACATGGCGGGTGACAGGGATCGGCTCCAGGGTCTGGTGGACAGTTTCGACCGGGATGGCAGCGCGTTTGAAGATTCCTTGGCTCGTATCACTACACTGGAGAAGGAGCTACGTGACGCACGAGACAAGATTCGTTCGCTGGAAACCATTATCGACGACCTCGACTCGGCCCAGACCCAGACACTCTTCGATGAGCTGGTCACTACACCTGCCCCCTCTGTTATCTCACCGACCGAACAACAACCTACTGTAACAATTGATTTAACATGTGAAAGTCCCAGTAGGTCACAATCGGTGACGACAATGAGCTGTAGTAAAAATAAACTTAAAAAATATGTTAAACTAAATAATTATATTAAAAAAACACAAAAATTAGCCAACAAAAATAAAACGCTTTGTAAAAATTTAAATTGTAGTAAAGAACGTGTCGACTTAATTAACGAAATTGATAATTATAGATTAAATGTAGAAAAAATTACACAAAATTATGAATGTGAGACACGGCGCCTTGAGTCAGAAATGTTTCTATTAAATTCATCATTACAAAGAATTTCTCTCAAATATGAGTCATCGCAAAATGAAATCAAGGAGCACGTATCGGCTATGGATAGTTTATTGGAGATGTGTCAATATAATTACGATACGTATATGTCTATGGCAAACAATCACTGTTGTGATTGCAAGTTAACTCCAGCTCCAGTGAACTATGCCGCGCCGGCGCCGGCCGCGCGACGACGTTCCGACTCGGTACAACAGCTGCCCGAGCAGCTGATACTGACTCAGGCGCCGCCGTCCGTCGACTCCGACAACAATACCACCTCCCTCTCACCAACTAAGGACTACGTTATGTATAGCGATGAACTTGGAAAAGGTATGGGTTTACAATTAGGCCGGCATTTGGGTAATACAGTAATAAACAATTGTATACCTGGGGCTACATATTCCCAAATACTTGCCAAAGTGTTGACGGCGCGATTTACAAAACCAACTATTTTAATAATTTTAATTGGAAGAAGGGAAAATTTATCAAAGAAAGATCTTATTAAATATTTTTCCGAATTGAATTCAGTACAAAATGTAACAAAAATTGTTTTGTTTGCTTTTCCCTTCAGTCAATCTTTCCAGTCAAATAAAAATGATAAACGACACAATTATAACACGTTAATGCATACACTGACATGTCGTCATTGTGACAAATTTCATTTTATTGACACCAATATTTATATTGGAAATTATTTTTATTTGACCAAGGATAGGTACTACCTACCAAAATTTTTTACCAGACAGATAGCACAGATCCTATCATATTGTATATTAAATTCAGTCAGTTCACTGACCAATAAGACTATTGCTTCTATTGAGCAAATTAATTGTAACACCTTGAATAATTTGGAATATGTTCCAAATTGTTTAAATTAATTCAAAAGACAATAGAGAATAACTCTGGCATTCCCACAAGTATCCTAAATATACCAGTATATAATAGTAGTAAAAATATTTTAAATCTGGTACATCAAAATATTCAAGGTGCAATGCATGCAAAAGAATTGGAAGTTGAGTTATTCATGAACTGTAATAACATAGATATATTGTGTATAACAGAACATTGGCTGAAAAAGCATGAGTTCATGTTTAGCTTTAACAACCATCAGGTAGGAAGTTCGTTCAGCAGAACCGATAAGAAGTGCGGCGGTTCATTGATACTCATTAGAAATAATTTAAAATTTAAGGAACGAGTAGACATAGTGAGCCTCTCTGTTGAACATACTACCGAGATAGCCTGTATTGAACTCGAGCAACTTATTGTGATGAGCGTGTACAGGCGCCCTAATTCGTCTTTTGAAATATTTGAAAAAGTCATGGATGATGCACTATCAAAAATAAGTGACAAGAGTAAATATATTTTTGTTTGTGGAGATTTTAACGTTGATCTCTTAAAGAACTGTAACTTGTGTCAAAGACTGCTATCTTTATTTTTATGTTATAACTTAAAGAATATTTTTTTGGAGCCTACAAGAATCACTGCCAATTCTAAGACTTGTATTGATAATATATTTTCCAATATTGAACCTTACTTTAAATCAATTATTAATCAATTATCTTCTGATCATTCAGGTCAAATAGGATCTTTTAATATTAAAATTGAAAAAGAACCAATTAAAAATTTCACATGCGTGCCTATAAGTGACACTCGGCTTCAACGATTCAGAAATAATATCATGGATAAATTACCTGAATTATCATATTGTGACAATCCAAATACGTTGTATAATTCACTGACTAGTTTAGCTAAAAACGAATATGATATAATATTCCAGCCAAAACAAATCAAAACTAGTAATAAATTATTGTTCAGTGATTGGGCAACAGTGGGAGTTCATAAGAGCAGACAAAGGTTATATGAGCTTTATGAAGAAAGATCATATAACAAAAGTAGTACGTTTGTAGACTATGTTCGTGAATATTCAAAAATGTTTAAGCGCGTGTGTATTGTAGCTAAATCTAATTTTATTAATAATAAGATAAAATCTAGTAAAAATACAATTAAAACCACTTGGCAAATTATACATAACGAAACAGGAAAATCTAAGCCAGCAAGCAACAACTTTAAGCTTAAAATAGACAACCAAATTTTGAGTTCTGACTTAGAAATTGCAAAAGCTTTTGAAAATTTCTTTACTGATATTCCTGTTTCGACAACCAAGTCTTTGAACTCGTCTCCCACTGAGGCTGAATCCATACTTAAACGTAACGTTGAGGAATCCAAAACTGTTTTTAAATTTAGACATGTCAACAGCGACGAAATTATAAAGGTATTCAAATCCCTGGAAATGAAAAAGACTCCCGACGTTGACGGAATTTCCGTGAAAATAATAAGTTCCATAATAGATTGTATAGCACCTCATCTAAGTTTTATATTTAACCAATGCGTTGATAATGGTGTGTTTCCTGACCTGATGAAACTGAGTAAAGTCATACCCTTATTCAAAGCCGGCAGTACAACAGACCCCACCAATTTTAGACCTATATCTATACTGCCGACACTTAGTAAAATATTTGAAAAACTTATTCTTAATCAGTTGCAGGGTTATTTTTATAGAAATAATTTAATGCACGTAAATCAATTTGGATTTACTCGGGGTCGCTCAACTGCTGACGCAGGCGTTGAGCTCATTACTAAAATTTTTGATGCCTGGGAAGATTCAATGGATGCCATTGGCATTTTTTGTGATTTATCCAAGGCTTTTGACTGTGTCGATCATAGCACTCTGGTCAGGAAACTAAATCATTACGGTGTAAAAAACCGGGCGCTCGATCTTCTTGAATCATATCTTACGAATAGATTCCATTTGGTCGATGTTAATGGGAAAAGATCGCCTGGATCTAAGATAAAAATGGGCGTCCCGCAGGGTTCCATTCTTGGTCCTTTTTTGTTTTTAGTGTATATTAATGATTTGCCATATCTTATAAAAGAAAAACATGGGTTGGTACTGTTTGCCGACGATACTTCTTTAATTTTTAAAGTTAAAAGACAACAATTAGTTTATGACGACGTAAACAATGCTATCCATGATGTAGTTAACTGGTTTACGGTAAATAATTTATTACTCAATGAAAATAAAACAAAATGCCTTAAATTTGTATTACCAAATGTTACTCCAGTAGCAACTGATATAATAATAAAGGGACAGAGAGTGGACCTTGTGGACTCTGCTGTATTTCTTGGAATTACTTTGGATGCCAAACTGCAATGGGATCCTCACATAAATAAATTGTCGAACAAACTGAGTTCAGCGGCGTATGCAGTTAAACGAATTAGAGCTCTTACTGATGTAGATACGGCTAGATTAGTGTATTTTAGTTATTTTCATAGCTTGATGACCTATGGAATTCTTTTATGGGGACATGCTGCAAATGCAAATAATATATTTACGCTGCAGAAACGGGCTGTTCGTGCAATTTATAAATTAAGGCCTAGAGTGTCACTTAGGGAAAAATTTAAGGAAATTAATATTTTAACATTAGTATCGGAGTACATTTACCACAATTTATTACATGTAAAAAAAAATATAGGTAACAAAATTTGCAAAGAATAGTGATCGACATGCTCTTAATACTAGAAATAAAGACAAATTGGCATCTCACATTAGTCGATTGCAGAAAATAAAACATTGTTTTAAGGGCGACTGTATACGCTTTTACAATAAGATTCCTACTATTATACAAAACTTACCCTTAGATAAGTTTAAAGTTGTAGTTAAGCAAAAATTGATTAAAAATGCATATTACAAGATATCTGATTATTTAGAAGACGAATCTCCATGGGAATGAGGTTGCTTGAGTTGGCTATTAATATAATTTAATTTATTAAGATATATTGTACCTATAATTTACATATTAAAAAAAATATAATTTTTTAAAGATGCGACGCTTGTGGAGTTTATTCGGCGAGCTCTTCTCCACAAAAGACCGCACATTTTGCTTTGCTGAACTCGCCACTAAATGTAATTTTATTTGACTTAACTAAGTGTCCAAAAAAGTGTCCAAAAGTTAAAATAAATGATTTCATTTCATTTCATTTCATTTCATTTCATTATAAGCCAGGACGGAGCCGCGCCCTTTTCAGGGCGCCGGGAGTCCCACACACGCCTCCGTCTCCCCCAACGGAAGGTAAGGTGCGTAACGCATTCCCCGCGTCAAAAAAAAAAAAAAAGGTTAGGTTAGGTTAGGTTAGGTTTTTTTTTTTTTTTTGAAAATAATTTTAATTTTCCTCCGACAAAAAGTGCTCGGAGACTTTCTACATCTTAGATTTGAATTCTGTTGGGCTTTTTTTCTTATTAATCTCGAATGATTCCAATTTTAATTGGATGTGTTTGAGGCTTTATTTATTATATTTGTATATTGATTTTATTTATTTATTTTTATTATTATCATTATTTATTGGTTTTACTCTATGGTAGGTTTCCATACTTTGTTAATTTAATACAAGTGTAATATATGCACACATATATCGACTTATATTATTTATTTACTTATATATGGTTTTTACTATTACTTTTTCTTTTATACTTCTTTATTTAATTCAATAGCAATACGGTTATATTTCCCGTACATTCCATAATATACTTTAATATTCGTAATACTATTTCGTTTTGTTCCTTTTAATAGCTTCTTTTGTTATCTCTTCCAAGAATTCAATAAATAGTTCCCTTTCTTTACAATTTATTATTTCATTAAAATTCTCTTTGTTTAATTTTTGTTTCAGTTGGATTTGGAGCTCCAATCGTCTGACATCGTGTTTCGGGCAGTCCAGGATCAAGTGGATGATCGACTCTTCCGCACCGCAAATGCAGGCGGGACTATCTCTGCACTTAAATCTGTGTAAGTACTGTCCAAAACCGCCGTGACCAGTAAGAGCCTGCACTAATATTGGGTTTAATTTAATTTGTTTCAGTGCCTGGTATGCGACATCGGGATTGGAGAAGAAGAGTTTCGTCACAGCCGCGGTTTCGCTCATTATATACCTTTGGCTCCATTCAGCCCTTGTTTCCAGTCTAATGGACCTTTTAATAAAAGACAGTGGACACAAGTCGTACACTGGTGCTGTCTTGGTCTTAAGAGCGGCTTCTTTTGCTAGTATATCTGCACGCTCATTCCCTGCCACGCCAACGTGTGCTCGGATCCAAAATAGCCTTATGTTTCTTTTTTGTCTGCGCAGCTCTCTGATGTTGTCTCTGATTTTAAATGCCAGCGGATGAAAAGAATTGGAATCCCGAAGCAGTTCCAATGCTGACCTAGAGTCGCTAAATATATTGTATTCAGTGTCCGATTGCTTGAGGGCTAGTTCGGTTGCCTTCAGTAAAGCAAACATCTCTGCCTGAAACACTGTACAATATGACTCCAGTTTAAATTTACTGCTCCGTTTTTCCACTCCATTCCGCCAATAGGTTAGTGCAGCCCCAACTTTTTCTTCAATTTTGCTTCCATCCGTGTATATCTGTGATTGGGAGCTTCTTATGTGATGATCCGCCAGGGTTTGTGGCTGCATGTCCTCCAGGCACTCAAACTCAATTTTTGTCTCATCAGCTGGGTGAGAAGCTTGCAGATGGCATACTCTTTTCTCCGTTTCTCGACCTCCTAGGATCTTTTGTGCTTTTCCACGCTTCGCCTCAAATAATTGAGCTGCTTCGCGGATACGCATGTCCAAAGGAAGGAGACCGGATAGAGCCAAAGCCGCACTGAGGGAAACCGTGCGATAGGATTTGATAATTTTTTGGGCGAAACCTCTTTGCACAGCATTGAGCTGTTTCTGTACTGACAACTTGTGAGTTGCCTGCGCCCACGCACTGGCCCCATACATAATTATTGGCTCTATTACGCTGACGTAAATAGTTCTTACTATCTCCGGATTCAATCCCCAGGAGACTTTTGCGGCTCGACTCAGTTGCTTCGAAATGTTAGTGGCCTTTTTACACACATAACTTACATGCTTCTGGAAAGTCAGCTTGTTATCCAGTATCAGCCCTAGCAGTTTGATATCATCTTTCATTTGGATTTCAGACCGTCCCATGTGGAGCCTGGGGGTATCGTATTTTAGCCGATTTGTTATTACCATAACTTGCGTTTTATTAGCTGCAAATTTTAGCTTATTTTGTACGCCCCATGCTTCCACATACGACAGAGTCTGATTTCCAAGGTGTTCAATTTCTAGTGCTGAGTCTCCGGAGATAATAAGAACTATGTCGTCGGCGAAGGCTTGGCAGTAAACACTGCGTTTTTCGAGCTCTTCTAAGAGTGGGTCTATTAGTATGTTCCAGAACGTGGGGCCCCCTATAGAGCCCTGGACACATCCCTTTGACGTTGGTTTTTTGAACCGCTTTCCAGCGTACCCGACAGTTACAGTGCGATCAGTCAAGTAGCTGTCCACAAGTCTTCGCAAATTCAATGGGCAACCCTTCTCTATCAGCCTACATTTAATGGCTGGCCACCAAGCGCTGTCGAAAGCTCCCTCAATATCCAGTGATACCACAACACTTATCAGCTTGTTGTACGTGTTATGTTTAATTTTCTGGACAAGATCATATAGGGAGTCTTCCGTACAGCGCTGGGGCACGAACCCATACTGTTGCTTATTTGACTTGGGTAACAGGTGCCATCTAAGTCGCTTAACCATTAGTTTTTCCACGATTTTCCCCAAGACAGAAAGCAATCCGATCGGACGGTATGACTTGGCCTGCGTGTAGTTTTCCTTTCCCGGTTTTCGGAGAACAAGGACCTCTGCCTCCTTCCACTGGACGGGGAAGTGGTGTAGTTCTAAACACTTGTTTACCAATTCCAGGAACACCTTTGGGTTTTCCTGAATTGCCACCTGGCATATGTCCGCTGTAAACGCATCAGACCCTGGAGCTTTTTTGGGGTTAAAGCTCTTTATAACCGTTTCAAGCTCCTCTTCTGTAAAGGGCGGATCCAGGAAATCCCCTTCCCTCTCTCTACCAATAGATTCCGCAGCAATCCGGGTCTGATTATGTGTTTCTCCATCATTTTCTGTTGAATCATCGGGAAAGAAGGTCATGGCAAGGTGTTTTGCGGATTCTTCTTCGCTAAGTACTTGTCCGTCTTTCATAAGTGGTTCATCTTCTTTTCTTTTTTCAGTGCTGCGAATGACCTTATATACGCCATCCCACATACTTTCCCTGTCCTGGGTTTCGCAAAATTGCTTCCAACTTGCTGTTTGGGCTTCGCGAGATGCTAATTCAAATTTTTCTTTTGCTTTCAGGTACTCTTCTATCACTTGTGGACGTCGCTGTTGGGCTGCACATGCTATTCTCCGCTTTCTAGTCATCATGTCCTTCTTCAGGGTTGACAACTCCTCCGACCACCAAGGTAAGTTAAATTTTTTTGTTCTTTTAACTAAAGGAATAGTTTTTTCGCACGCATTTTCTATACTTTTTGTATATTTTCCAACGGTTTCTTCCAATATTTCTGCTGTTTTAATGTTTTTAACGAATTCTATATCCAAACCATGATTTTCTAAATTTTGTTTAAATTGTGTTCTATTTTCAGGGTAGCGGTAATAGAAAAATTTCGGGAAATTTGGAAAAAACCCTGAAAAATAGGTGTTCTTGAAAAAGTCAATATGGCGGATGGCGCGCAAGCGCGTCGTCACGCAGTCAGGATGTGAAGAACAATGCACCAGGCTATTGAGAGTTTGAATCACGCGAATCGGTTAAGCCGATCGCGAGTTATGCAAATTTGAAATTTAACAATGAATGAAAAAAACTGAAATTTCGCTAAAAACTGAAAAATTCGCGCAAGATCGCTCCAAAAAGTGCACAGCACACTCGGGTCAAATTAAACACGCAGGAAAAACAAAAAAGTCCGATCAAAATATCAATATTTTCAGTCGAGATATAGTTAGTTTTAAAAATGTCGAGGTTGACCAGGTAGCCTCGGTCGGTAGGTATTCTATAGAATTAAGTTTTAATTTGAAATTTTTCGCTTTTCAGGTGCCGGATCTCAGCGTGCGGCACGTCGTTGGATGCGGCTTGCGACGCTGGACACGATGGTAAGTATTTTCAGGGTAGCGGTAATAGAAAAATTTCGGGAAATTTGGAAAAAACCCTGAAAAATGGGTGTTTTTGAAAAAGTCAATATGGCGGATGGCGCGCAAGCGCGTCGTCACGCAGTCAGGATGTGAAGAACAATGCACCAGGCTATTGAGAGTTTGAATCACGCGAATCGGTTAAGCCGATCGCGAGTTATGCAAATTTGAAATTTAACAATGTATGAAAAAACTGAAATTTCGCTAAAAACTGAAAAATTCGCGCAAGATCGCTCCAAAAAGTGCACAGCACACTCGGGTCAAATTAAACACGCAGGAAAAACAAAAAAGTCCGATCAAAATATCAATATTTTCAGTCGAGATATAGTTAGTTTTAAAAATGTCGAGGTTGACCAGGTAGCCTCGGTCGGTAGGTATTCTATAGAATTAAGTTTTAATTTGAAATTTTTCGCTTTTCAGGTGCCGGATCTCAGCGTGCGGCACGTCGTTGGATGCGGCTCGCGACGCTGGACAAGATGGTAAGTATTTCAGGGTAGCGGTAATAGAAAAATTTCGGGAAATTTGGAAAAAACCCTGAAAAATGGGTGTTTTTGAAAAAGTCAATATGGCGGATGGCGCGCAAGCGCGTCGTCACGCAGTCAGGATGTGAAGAACAATGCACCAGGCTATTGAGAGTTTGAATCACGCGAATCGGTTAAGCCGATCGCGAGTTATGCAAATTTGAAATTTAACAATGTATGAAAAAACTGAAATTTCGCTAAAAACTGAAAAATTCGCGCAAGATCGCTCCAAAAAGTGCACAGCACACTCGGGTCAAATTAAACACGCAGGAAAAACAAAAAAGTCCGATCAAAATATCAATATTTTCAGTCGAGATATAGTTGGTTAGGTTAGGTTAGGTTTTTTTTTTTTTTTTTTTTTTTTTGTCACTTTTGACCTCTACCATGGAGCAGAGACTTTGTTTAGGAGGTGTGAGTAATGTCTGTACAGGGGTTAATTACATATTTGGACTCGCAGGTTCCTCGTGGGGAACCCATATAACAGTATTCTCTCGTTTATTGTTACTACCTACGCTTATTTTCTTTATCTTTTAAAGTCTATGTTTGACTGTAATATTCTTATAATATTAAGTAAACATATAATTTTGTTCCTATTTATTTCTATTTATTACAGCTGTTGCAATTTTTTCACAATATTCGAGGAACCTTTCCCTTTGCTTTCCCAGCATTATTTCCTTTATGCTGCTTTCATCCAATTTTACATTCAGTTTCTGTTCCAATTCAAACCTCTCAATTTGATGGATCGGACACGCCAACAGCAAATGGGCGATCGTTTCACTAGCTGCTGGGTCACAGAGGCATGAAGGGTTCTCCTTACACTTGAAGCGATTCAGGTATTCGGAGAACCCTCCATGCCCCGTCAAAATTTGCGTTCTAAGCATAGTGATATCAATTTTCCGCATTATTTTGTACGCTACCCTTACATCCGGGAAGTACAGTTTCGTCGTAGATGCTGTTTTGCCGTCCACGTACCTCCGGTTCCATTCGTCAAGCGTTGTCGAGCGTAAGCTCCGCTTGACGAATGACACCGGACACTTGTCGTAATCCGGCTTGCGTTTGAGATTTACAGCGGCTTCTTTGGCCAGAGTGTCGGCTCTTTCATTACCATCCAAACCTACATGGGCTTTTATCCAGAACAAAGTTACAGCTTTGTTCTGGAGAGATATAGCTTTCAAATTATCTCTTGTCTTCACTGCGAGGGGGTGAAAGCAGTCGTAGTTCTGGATGGTTTTGAGAGCAGCAATTGAGTCGCTGAAAATCCCAAACGTGGTCGCGTTCAAAGACTCCCGGATTTTCCCCGTAGCTACGCATATTGCCAGTAGTTCGGCTTGGTAAACCGTGCTGTAATTAGGAAGAGCAAGCTTTGCGGTGCGGGTTTCGGCCATGCCTACCCATATGGATAGTGCTGCCCCCATTTTGCCGCCAATCTTGCTCCCGTCCGTAAATATTCGGACGTCCAGTCCGCTATGAGCATCAAGTTCTTCTTGGTTAACCAAGCCGACCACCTCTATTTGCATCTGCTCTGCGAGGTGCAGGGCTCCTATGGCTGGGGCCATCCTCTCAACCTCCCTGTCCCCCAGGATTTGTTGAGGCACCCCTTTTCTCGCTTCGTAAAGTGAAGCCGCTTCTCGGATTCGGAGGTCGAGAGGAAGCACACCTGCTAGAGCCAAGGCAGCATTCAGGGACACCGTGCGGTAGGCTTTGCACAGCTTCTGTGCGATGCCCCGCTGCACAATTTCCAGGTGCTTTATTACGCCCAATTTTTCAACGGCCGGTGCCCATGCGCTGGCAGCATACAAGACTATGGGTTCTATAGTCGCGGTGTAGATAACACGTATGACTTCTGGGTGAAGTCCCCAGCTGGCTTTTGCTGCTTTGGAAAGCTGTTTGTAGACCCTTATTGCTTTCCGACTGACGTTCGCGATATGAGCATTAAATGTTAGCTTGTCGTCGATAGTGACACCCAACACTTTCACTTCTCTAGACATGCCAACAGCGATGCCGCCCATGCTGAGGCGAGGGGTATCATACTTCAGCTTTCTGGTTATGACCATAGCGTTGGTCTTGTGCGGCGCGAATTTGAGTTTGTTCTTTACCCCCCACTCCCTAACATGTTCAAGAGCGGAATTGGCTTGTAGTTGGACCTCGTGTGCGGTGTCACCATCGAACACAAGCACAACATCATCAGCGAACGCCTGACAGTAGTCTCCTCTGCACGCTAGGCTTTTAAGGAGTGGGTCAAGAAGCAGGTTCCACAGCAATGGGCCTCCGATGGAGCCCTGGACGCAGCCCTTGCTTGTTCCTCTCCCGAACTCCTCCCCAGCGTATCTGACCTTAACCTTTCTATTCTTGAGATAGCTATCGATGACCCTCCTCAAGTTCACTGGACACTTTTCCTCAGCCAATCGGACTTTAATGGCTGGCCACCATGCGCTGTCAAAGGCTCCCTCTATATCCAATGACACCATCACTGTTACTTTCTTTTGATCTAGTTTATTTCGTATGTGTTGCATTAAAGTATAGAGGGAGTCCTCAGTGCTTCTCTGTGGCATAAATCCATATTGGCGAGTACTCATTTTGGGTAGCAGATGGAACTTGAGGCGGGACACCAGCATCTTCTCGTATATTTTCCCGAGTATCGGAAGAAGGCCAATAGGTCGATAGGCCTTAGGGTCCGTGTAGTCCACTTTTCCAGGTTTCCTCAAAGAAATCACAGTGGCCTCCTTCCAAGACTCGGGGAAATGATGAAATGCTAGGCACTTATTTAGGATTGCTAAGAAGAGCTCGGGATCTGTTTCTATAGCATGACGGCAGATGTCCGCTGTAAAACCATCCTTTCCTGGGGCCTTTTTAGGGTTGAAGGATTTATACGCTTTTGTTAGTTCGACCATCGTGAACGGTGGGTCGCAAGTTTCACCTTGGTCAGCATCGTTCACTTTGTCAGCTCGGGTTCTAACTTCTTTGTGATGGGAATTATCGCTTTCGGGGGAATCTTCAGGATAGAAGGTGTCCGCTAATAACTTAGCAGAACCCTCCGCGTCCAATACTTCTCCTTCCCTTACTAACGGTAAATCCTCATCTCTACACGTGGTCCTTCCTATAACCCTGTATATTCCTTCCCAGACCCCCTCTCTGTCCTGTTTACAGCAAAACTCTTTCCAGCTATCGGTTTGGGCCTGAGATGCTAATTTTTCGTACTCTTCTTTCTGTTTCAGGTAGTCAACCACGACTTTCGACCTTCGCACCGGAGCAGCACATCGGATTCTTCGCTTTTTGGTGGCGACCAGTCTCTTCATCTCAGCAAGTTTTTCGGACCACCACGGCAATGTAAGTACCTCTTTGTTTTTCTTCCTAGGCATTGTCTGTGAGCATACTTCCTGGATGGCTTCGGTGTATGTGCCAACGGTTTTCTCCAGTTGCTCCACAGAACTTATTTTCTCAACCTCAGATATCGTGAGCTTTTTGGATAGGAAGGATCGACTGAGTTCTTTTCGGAACTCAGACCAATTTACCTTCTTTGTGTTGAATAATCTTGTTGTTCTGTGGACTTTTGCCGCAGTGCTTCTTTTCAACGAGATGTTAAATAATATGCCGTTGTGGTCCGAACTTGTGAGACCTACATCTACCTTCCAGTCGCCAACCAAATCCAATATATCAGTGGAACAATTTTCAATTTCAATTCATTTATTCCATAAAACAACATACATTGTGTCGGAAATTATACATACAAAAAATAAATACATAACTTACAAATCACAATCATTATGTCCAAAAATCAACTACATTAATTTAACAACTTAAATGGATACATAAAATGTCAGTCATACATTGCATTATTAATAAAGTCATCTAAGCAATAAAAGCATTTCTCCAACAAAAATTTTTTGAGTAATTTATTAAATCTATATGAATTTGTTACAACCTTGAGCCTATTAGGTAGAGCGTTATAAAGTTTAACAGCCTGATATCTGGCACAGTGATGAACCACTTTTAAAGTAGGAGTAATTACACTCGGAATATCCTTTCTACGTGTCGTTAAACGAACATCTCTAGCTTCTGGAAGTTCATATCTATCAGGTCTCTTTACTAGATCTGTTAATAATACGAGAATATACAGGCATGGTACCGTGAGGATTTTAAGATTTTTGAAATGTTCCCTACATGATACCCATTGGGGAATACGTACCATTGTTCTAATAGCTCTTTTTTGTATGATGAAGGCTTTATTAACATTGTAGGCATAACTGTTTCCCCATAATCTTATACTACTTCGGAAATGTGATTCTACTAGTGAAAAGTATACAATTCTTAGATGAGATATAGTTGTCTCCTCTCTCAGACTACGCAAAGCATAACAAGATGTACTAATTTTACATTCGATTCTTAACAATTCATCCTTCCAGTTCAAACAAGAATCAATGCAAATTCCTAGAAACTTTACTGAATTGACCGACTCTATTTTTGTACCTTCAATGTCTATATTAAGAATTTCTTTATTTTTAGCTGTGGTCCTGAAAATCATAATATTAGTTTTAGAAAAATTTAAATTTAGATTGTTTATAGTAAACCAATGATGAAAGGCTGATAAGGCCTGAGACACTTTTATTTCAAGTTCTTGTGACGTTTTTGCTGTAATTATTGCATTTGTGTCATCAGCATAGCTTACCAATTTGACATCATCCAGGACATACTGCACATAATTTGCCAAGTCATTGGTGAAAATATTAAATAGTATTGGTCCCAGTACAGAACCCTGCGGTACACCTGTTCTGACTGGAGTCAATTTGCTTCTACATACCTTTAGTTCACATTCCTGCACATGAGTTAACTCTACAAATTGAAATGCCAGGCCAGTTCGTCCCACTTTCGGCGTGCTGGGCAAATGTGGCTGAAGGCATTGTGCTCCAAGTTTGTAACTTTTGCTAATTTGCAGTTCCGACACTTTGGAGGTACGTCCGCTAGCCAGTCTGCACATTCGGATCGCAGATGGGAGCCACCACAGTGGCTACATACGTCCGTCGTCTCCGTGCAGTGGCGCTTCCCATGTCCGAAGCCTAAGCACCGTGTGCACTGGACCAGCGGGGACTGGTCCTCGACTCGGATGTGTTGGAGATCAATGCGCACTGTTCCGAGTCCCACTGCCCTCTGCCAGATAGCCGGCGACACGCGGATAACCACATGTCCGGTTAGCGGGTTCCTGGCCCGCCGCCGATAGCGAACCTCCATTCTGTCTTCCCCTTCGTCGAGGTTCTGAAACAGACCACGGTTTTGGTTCCTTAGTGCCCCCAGAATGTCCTCGTCTGTATGAACCTTGAGAACATTCCAGAGGACCAGTAACGGGTCTTTATTCTTAACATCCTCAACAGTGAGGTTGACTCCATCCTTTTGCAACCTATCCTTGGCCTTGTCTCTTTCCTCTCTAGTCTTAAACCCCATAATCAATTTTCTGTCTCTTGCCTTTCTTACTCTCTCTACAGTTACCCACCCCTTCTTCGCTTCAACCGCCTTCCTCACTTTATTTAATACATCTTCCCCGGATTCTGTTTCATCTTTTGATGAAACCACAACTGAGTGCAGGGTGTTACGCTTAGGTTGGGTTTTTAGGTCCCCATTTGGGGTCGCAGCGACACTGGCATAAGTGGTTGTCGTCATCCGCTCCAGTATCTCTCTTTGTTGGCTCATGGATTCCTTTAATTCCTCCATTTTCTTGCTATGTTCCAAGAGAAGCCTTGTTTGCTCGTTTAGCTGAGTGGTGACGCAGTTTTGCCCTACGCTTATTGAAAAGGTCGAGTCTACTGCGGAGATGTCCCCCTCTTTTTCGACGTCCGGTGCTTCTCTCCCAGAACCAACTTTCTTTTTCAGGTCTGCTTCCGCTTCTTTGACGAGTTGGTAGAGTCTGTCTATCGACTCGATCACGGATGTCTTTATGTCGGTCTTTATGTTTCTAGAATTAGACAGGTTAAGCTTGGCCTTATTCAGACAAGCCCTCGCCTCCGCTGTCCTATTCAAATATTTAAGTTTCGACGGAGAAGAACCTTTTGCTGTCGGTGCCTTGCTGTCCTGGGAGAGCGGCAGCCTGGTCTTCGTTTTAGCAGGGCCTGCCTGCGTCGTCTGGCTCAAGCTGACAAGGTTCCCAAGGTCGGAACTAGCAGCCTCCCAATCCCCTATACTGCGTCTGACGCTAGATTCTCCAATTGCTGCGTCCTTTTCTGGAGTTGAGTCACCCATAATCAGCCTTCCGGGTGTTCTAAACACAGCCATAGTGTTGGATTGAAATGGAGAAGTAAAAGTGACAAATTACTAAAAAATGGAAATGTAAATGCTCAAAAGAGTCAATTAAACAAGTAAACTATAGTCAAAATGACGTGTCGCGGTGCAAAAGCACTGATAATGTCAAAACGTCTTAAAAACTAAAGTAAATAGAGACAATACTGTCTAATAATAGAAATAAGCGAAAAAGAGTACGCTTAGTCAAGTTTGTGGGAGGTCAAAATGACCTGTCCAGCTTTTCAATATTTAAAAGGACTAAAACCAGTCCTAACAATAAAAATGTAAAGAAATAAAATTTTGAAAATTGAACGAGTTGATGTCCCAAAGTCTCACAAGGGTGAATTTTTCGTTTTTCAGGTGCTGGATCTCGGCGTGCGGCACGTCGTTGGATGCGGCTTGCGACGCTGGACGCGATGGTGAGTATTTTCAGGGTAGCGGTAATAGAAAAATTTTTGGCAATTTAGAAAAAACCCTGAAAAATGGGTGTTTTTGAAAAATTCAATATGGCGGATGGCGCGCGAGCGCGTCGTCACGCAGTCAGAATGTGAAGAACAAAGCACCAGGCTATTGAGAGTTTAAATCACGCGAATCGGTTAAGCCGATCGCGAGTTATGCAATTTTGAAATTTAACAATGTATGAAAAAACTGAAATTTCGCTAAAAACTGAAAAATTTGCGCAAGATCGCTCCAAAAAGTGCACAGCACACTCGGGTCAAATTAAACACGCAGGAAAAACAAAAAAGTCCGATCAAAATATCAATATTTTCAGTCGAGATATAGTTGGGTTAGGTTAGGTTAGGTTAGGTTAGGTTAGGTTTCCCCCCCGATGGTTGCTCGCCTTGTCGTGGCGGGGGGGCTCTAGTAACCGTGGATTGGTCACCCACGGTGAAGCGAAGAGGCAACCAGGGCCGGCCCGTGGCTGGCCCAAGGAGGGCGCTCCCAGCGGGCTGAACAAGCCCGCTGCGGACGCGCATTGAGGTGGGACCGCAGAAGAAGAGGAGTATCTGTGATCCACTTCTTTTGCGGGCCGTGGAGGAATCGCAGGGGAAGAGGCGTGTTGGTGTTACGCTGTGCCACTCTCCCTATCCCCTGCGAACTTGCGGGGCCGTTCCGTCGAAACGGCACACTGGTGGGGCCGCGGAGGAGGAGGCATGTCGGGAGCGGTGCGCCGCTTGCCCTCTCCTCTGCGGCCGAGGTGTGGTCGGTGGCAGAACCATAGACCTAATCTGCCACCGGGTACCTGATAACTGGTACCCGTGGCCTCCAGTGGCGGACTCGGGGGGAGTCTGCTACAGTACTGGTGGAGGCCGAGGAGGAAGGCGCACCCTGCCATCTGGTGCGCCTATCGTGGAGGGCCTTCGGGCTTTCGCGATGGAGCCGCTTTCGGGCGGCTGCTGCCGACGGGGTCGCGGTTGTTTTGCGAAAGCGTTCCCGTAACCCCGTCACAAGGCGGCGAGGAGGAGGTGGGGGGGTTTTTAGTGGGTATACCGTGGGTCTCATTAGCCTATACGGGAGTCCCACATAACCACTCGGGTTCCTCCCCCTGCCCCCGAGTGGTATGCGTAACGCATTTTCCCCTCCGAAAAAAAAAAAAAAAAAAAAAAGGTTAGGTTAGGTTTTATGGAGGACAGATTTCGGGAGCTCTTTGATCACTGTTTTGAGACTGGAAAGTTTCCGAAATCCTGGAAGGAGGGATTGCTATGCCTGCTGCGAAAGGAGGGACGACCTGCTAATGCACCGTCAGGGTATCGGCCGATAGTGCTCCTGATAGAGGCAGGGAAGTTCTTTGAAGGGATCATAGCTTCCCGTCTAAAGGAGCACTTATCTTCGACCGGCCCAGATTTGTCCGACAAACAGTTTGGTTTCCGGGAAGGCCGGTCCACAATAGATGCCCTGAAGAGGCTTAAAAGCGTCACCCAGGAGGCTGCGGAGAGGGGAGAGGGAGTGTTGGCTGTATCTTTTGATATAGCCAACGCCTTCAATTCTATCCCTCATTCTGCAATTTTAGAGGTCCTCCGTTATCATGGAGTGCCCCACTACCTGCAGACCCTGTTGGCAGACTACCTTAAGGACCGCGAGGTTCTATTCATCAACAGGGACGGCCACCTGAGCCGTAGAAGTGCTGAGACTGGTGTTCCACAGGGGTCAGTTCTTGGGCCGCTCCTGTGGAATATCGGTTATGATTGGCTGCTCCGAGGTGCACTTCTGGCGGGCATGAGTGTCATCTGTTACGCAGATGACACTCTAGTCACAGCCCGAGGAAAAACCTTCGAAGCGGCAGCGCGGCTGGCCTCGGCGGGTGGGACCTTAGTCGCAGAGAGGATCCGTCGCCTGGGTCTGCGGGTGGCTCTAGAAAAGACAGAGGCCCTTTTCTTTCCTGGCCCCCGGCAGCGTACCCCTCCAGACCCTCACATCATCGTCGGCGGGGTGCGGGTGGAAGTGAAGACCCAAATGAAATATCTGGGCCTTACGTTAGACGGGCAGTGGCGTTTCGGAGCACACTTCAGCGCACTGTCAGCGCGTCTTATTAAGGCGGCTGGTTCTTTTAGCTGGCTCCTTCCGAATGTAGGAGGACCAAAAACCAGATGCCGGCGCCTTTATGCCGGAATCCTAAAGAGCATGGCTCTCTATGGTGCGCCAATATGGGTGGACGCAGTCGCTAGGAGAGAGAATGCGGCTCTCCTCCGCAGGCCCCAACGGGTCATAGCAGGGCGAGTGGCGAGAGCCTATTGCACTGTGGGGCACTCTGCCGCTTGCGCCATTGCCGGCACTCCTCCCTGGGAGCTGGAAGCTGGCATTTTGGCTGCCGTTTATGAATGGACGGCAGGGCAGAAAGCGCAGGGCTGGCGACTGGCACCAGACGAGATTAGCACAAAAAGAATGGAAGAAAGGGCAGCCATGTTCCGGTTGTGGACAGAGGAACTGGCTCGAGCGCAATATGGACGCCGCACTCTGGACGCTATCGGTCCAGTCGTGGACCAATGGGTAGAACGTCCGCACGGCTTTCTCACCTACCGTTTGGTGCAGGTGCTATCCGGGCATGGATGCTTCGGAACGTACCTTCACCGAATCGGGAGGGAGGAATCCGCGTCGTGCCACCACTGTGGCGCGGCGGAGGACACGGCGCAGCATACCCTTGCAGTTTGTCCAAAATGGGAGGAGCAGCGCCGTGTGCTTTGCGCAGTCGTTGGCCAGGACCTTTCACTACCAAGCGTGGTCAATGCCATGCTTGATAGTGAAGGAGCCTGGAAGGCGGTAGCTTCCTTCTGTGAAGAAGTTATCTCACAAAAGGAGGCCGCGGAGCGTGAGCGAGAGGATGACCCATTCGCACCATCGCTCCGCCGACGTAGAAGAGGGATGAGAAGGCGGATGTATGACCGTCATCTCCTCATCCCTGGTGGTGGTCAGCAGGCCGGAGACGCGGGGGCGCCGCCGCCTGCATTGCATAGGCCACTACCTTCGTCGGGTGGAAATAACTCGGTGTTCCCGGTTATTCCCACCAGCCCCCCCAATCAGAGGGGGCATGCCGGGCCCGGCCTTATGTAGGCGGGCAGGTCGCCGGTGGCGATGTGGAAGACTAAGGCTCGTCCGGATACCCATGTCACCACCACTCAGGCGATGCAGGAACACCGCGGGGTTTAGTGGGTATACCCCGTCCTTATCAGGACGGAGCCGTGCCCTTTTCAGGGCGCCGGGAGTCCCACACACGCCTTCCGTCTCCCCCAACGGAAGGTAAGGTGCGTAACGCATTCCCCGCGTCAAAAAAAAAAAAAAAAAAAAAAAAAGGTTAGGTTAGGTTAGGTTAGGTTAGGTTAGGTTCCCCCCCGATGGTTGCTCGCCTTGTCGTGGCGGGGGGGCTCTAGTAACCGTGGTTGTGGGAGCCCACGGTGAAGCAAAGAGGCAACCGGGCCAGCCTGTTCGGAGTCGCCGGCTGGCCCGAGGAGGGCGCTCCCAGCGGGCTGAACAAGTCCGCTGCGGACGCGCTAGGAGGTGGGACCGCGGGAGAAGAGGAGTGCCGGTATTACGGTGCGCCGTTCTCCCTATCTCTCGCGGCCGTGGCGAGATCACAGGGGGTGGGGAGAACCCGAATCCCTATCCCCTGCGAGCTGGCGAGACCGTTCCCTCGGAGCGGCCCTGGTGGGGCCGCGGAGGCTGGGGAGGGATCCTCTCCCTATCCCTCTGCGGGCTTGCGGGGCCGTTCCTTGGGAACGACACTGGTGGGGCCGCAGAGGAGGAGGCATGCCGGTATAACGGTGCGCCGCTTGCCCTATCTTCTGCGGCCGAGGTGTGGTCGGTGGCAGAGCCACAGATCTGATCTGCCACATGGCCTCCCAGCAGCAGACTCTCGATGGAGTCTGCTGCAGTACTGGTGGACTGGAGGCCGAGGAGGAGGATGTGATCTGCGTCGTGTTCCCAGCAGATCACGTCGTGTAGCTCGGGTTGGGAGGTGCTCGTGGTGGATCTCTCCTCCCAACCCGAGACGTGGAGGGTTCGCGCAAGCGGACAGCACCGGCGGGTTCGCGGAAGAATGCGAAAGCGTACCCGTGTTCCCGCCCTAATGGTGCCAGGTGGAACACCGCGGGGTTTAGTGGGTATACCCCGACCTTTTCAGGACGGAGCAGTGCCCTTTTCAGGGCGCCGGGAGTCCCACACATCGTGCGTAACGCATTCCCCGCGTCAAAAAAAAAAAAAAAAAAAAAGGTTATGTTAGGTTAGGTTAGGTTAGGTTAGGTTAGGTTAGGTTAGGTTAGGTTAGGTTAGGTTTTTTTTTTTTTTTTTTTTTATGTGGGTACAACAGTTTTTCCTTTGTCATGGGACAAAGACTTTTTCTGCCATACTCGGACTTGTCTTTTTTTTTTTTTTTTTTTTCGTCCATACTCTATAAGAGGGGTAGAGGGCTCCGGGTTTTCGTTCGGGAGCCCTGCCACAGACTAATTCTAATTTCCTTATTTCTAGTTCATGCTAGACAAATTTTATTAAAGTATTGTTAGCTTACATTTTTCTTAGAACTATGTTATTGAACTTTTACTTTCTTTATTTTATTATCTTATATTAATTAAATGTAAATAGTATGCTTACTTATAATATTTATTACAGTTTTTTGCTTTGTGCTTACAATTTTAACAGACTGTTAATTTTAGTCGATGCAATGATTTTATATTCCTAGGAATATAATTATTGCATGCATTTCTTACCATAGTATTTATATTTCATAATTTTATTACATTTTTATTTCAGGTTTTTTTATTGTTGTTTTAACCTTAGAAAATTTCTCAGAATTTTCCAGTGCGGTTTCTATATTGTTTTGTTTCTTAATTTAACTTTAGTTGCTACATATTCACAAAATTCTATAAAAGCTTTTCTTGACTCCTTATTCACAATCATTGTTTGCAATGTATCTACTTTGATTAACTGTTGTGTTCGTTGTTCCAGATCAAAACGAGCTCTACTAAAAGTGGGGCATTCAACTAGAATGTGCGTTACTGATTCCTCCACGGCGGGGTCGCAGACGCATCCGGGGCTATTTTTACATTTAAATTTATGTAAGTATTGAGCGAATCCTCCATGTCCAGTCAGAATCTGTACCAGCGTTGGGGTCAGGGTTATTTTCCGTATCACTTGATATGCTGTTTCTATGTCCGGGAAAAATAATTTCGTCGTTGACGCGGTTTCGCCATTTCTGTACCGATCGTTCCATATCTGGGCTGTTTCTTTTCTTATTTCCCTTTTTATAAATGATATCGGGCACTTATCATAGTTCGCCTTGGTTTTAATGAACTTTGCGGCCTCTTTTGCCAGCTGGTCCGCCCTTTCGTTCCCCTCGATACCAACGTGAGCCTTGATCCAGAAGAGTCGCATCTGTACGCCTTTCGATTTCAGCTCTTCAAGATTGTTCTTGATGTCGTGCACCAGTGGGTTAAATGACTCCCTATTCTTTAATAGCTCTAGCGATGATCGCGAATCGCTGAAGACATTCACAGACGCAGCCGATTTACTTTTTAATGCTACTGCTGTTGCTTGCTTAAGAGCGTACATTTCTGCCTGAAAGACAGAGCAATACGATTCTAATTTGAATTTTTTGCTCTGTATTTCTCTTCCGTTTTCCCAGCAAGACAGCGCGGCTCCCACCTTGCCTTCTATCTTGCTGCCGTCTGTGAATATCATCATCCCTTCTATGTTGTGTTCTTCTATTTCAGTATCGCTTAAAGCATTTAGGCATGTGAAGGTCACTTCCACTTGTTTAGCTGGATGCACGGCTTTCAGAAAGCAGACGCGTGTCTCTACTTCCCTATCCTTGAGTATATCTTGCGGTTTTCCACGTTTGGCTTCATAGAGTCGCGCGGACTCTTGCACTCTCAGGTCTAACGGGAGCAAACCAGCCAAGGTGAGGGCCGCATGTAGTGAAACCGTGCGGTAACTTTTACAGATTTTTTGGGCGAAGCTTCTCTGAACCGTGTACAGTTGCTTCTGCACTGTGAGTTTCTCCGCCGCGGGTGCCCATATGCTCGCAGCATAGAGGATGATTGGCTCTATGACAGCAACGTAAATTGTTCTGATGATTTCGGCGCCCAGACCCCAATTTATTTTAGCCGATCTTGCCAAGGGCTTGTAGATGTTCAAGGCTTTTTTGCATATATATTTAACGTGATCGTTGAAGGTCAATTTCCTGTCTATATAGACTCCAAGGAGTTTTATTTCTTCAACGAATTGTATGGGCTCATTTCCCATGCGTATGACTGGGGTGTCGTACTTGAGTTTCTTGGTTACGATCATGGCGTTTGTCTTCTGCGGAGCAAATTTTAATTTATTGCTAATACCCCAGTCATACACACGCTGAAGAACCCTCGTTGCCTTGGTTCCTATTTCAAGAGCTGTTTGCGCCGAAAACACCAGAACAATGTCGTCCGCAAAGGCCTGTATATGTACCCCTTCCCTTTCTACCTCATTCAAGACAGGGTCCAACAGGAGGTTCCAGAACGTGGGGCCCCCTATTGAGCCCTGCACACAACCTTTCGTTGTCGCTGTGGTGAAATACTTTCCAGCATATCGAATTCGCACGGATCTGTCTGTCAGGTAGCTTTTCACTAGGTTCCTCAGATTGAGGGGGCACTTCTTATCAATCAGGCGGCACCTCACTGCAGGCCACCACGCGCTATCAAAAGCTCCCTCTATGTCCAGACTAACAACAACGTTCAGAAGCTTTTTCTGTTGTTTTTCCTTCAGATGCTGAACTAGGTCGTACAGGGAGTCTTCTGTGCTGCGCTGTGGTACAAACCCGTATTGTCTTGGATTCATTTTAGGCAGTACATGCCAGCGGATCCGCCTGATTAACATTTTTTCGAGGATTTTTCCGAGAACTGAAAGGAGACCGATGGGTCTGTATGACTTGGGTTGAGTATAGTCCGTTTTACCAGGTTTTCTCAGAACCAATACTTCGGCCTCCTTCCAGCGTCTCGGAAAGTGTGAGAGCTGCAGACATTTATTAAGAATTGCTAGAAATAACAAATCGTCCGTTACAATAGCTGCGGCACAGATATCCGACGTAAATCCATCAGATCCGGGAGCTTTTCGGGGGTTGAAACTATTTACTGCATGAAACAGTTCTTCCTTCGTAAAAGGAGGATCATTTTCCCCTTCCTGATTTGCTCTTTCTGCTCTAGCGCGTGTTTCCTTATGTTCAGAGTTGTCATTATCTGTCGAATCCTCGGGGAAAAACGTCTGAGCCATTAGTTTAACAGAGTCTTCCGGATCGAGCGTGCAGCCGTTTTTGACTAAGGCTTGATCTTCGTACCTCTTGGACGTTTTTCTTACGACTCTATAAATTCCGTCCCACAAACTCTCACGTTCCTGGGTACTACAAAATTTCTTCCAGCTCTCTGTCTGCGCCTGGGCTGCCTCTGTCTCATAACTTTTCTTCGCTTCAAGATACGCATCTATTACATATTGCTTCCGTCGCGGTGCTGCATTGCGTATCCTTCTCTTTTTCACCGTCATTTCCTTCTTTAGCTCACCCAATTTTTCTGACCACCACGGTAGTTTAAATTTTGTTTTCGATCTGAGTTTAGGTATGGTTTCTTCGCAAGTTTTTTCAATACAATCTATATATTTATTTATAATGTCGTCTAATTCCTTACAATCTGTTAACTTTTCTACCTTTTCTTCTGATAAATTATTCTGTACTAGTTTTTCTTGAAATATTTTCCTAAATTCCGTCCAATCAGCTTTCTTCGTATAATATTTCCTGGTTGTTGTTTTCGGTTGCTCTATCGCGGGTTTTTTAAGTCTGATTGAGAAAGTTATGGCATTATGATCAGAACTGGTTAATTCCTCGTCAACTTGCCAATCCTGAATGCGAGAAAGAAGCCCTTGGCTGCACGCTGTAACGTCGACATTGCTTTGGCAGACATTTCCATTTCTGATGACGTAAAATGTCGGTTTAGTGCCTTCATTTAAGATATGCAGCTCCATTTCCTCTAAGGTGCCTAGCAGTGCCTCGCCCCGATGATCCACCGTCGAGCTGCCCCACCAAGTATTCCATGCGTTTCCGTCTCCTCCAATTATGATGTGGTCCGTCGCTAGCTCTTCTTTGATTTTTTTGATCGTTTCTAGGTAAGGCTCTATAGGTTGGGTATCCTCGAAATATATTGACATGACTCCGAGCGTCCACGCACTAGTTTTTAATATCGCCACAGCTATATTTTCTGTGGTAAGCGTAGGTTTGTCGAGAATTTGCACTTTCTCGTCAAAAACTACTATAGCAGATTTTACTGGCTTGGTTCGATTTGTGGTGCGCTGGACAACCCGGAATCCCATAGCTTGTGTCATTTCTTCTTCGGACCCCACATACGGTTCTTGCACGAGAGCGAAACAGGCCTTCCTATTTTGGGACTCTAGTAGGAGGGTTAGGTTAGGTTAGGTTAGGTTAGGTTAGGTTAGGTTAGGTTAGGTTAGGTTAGGTTTTTTTTTTTTTTTTTTTTTTTTTTTTATCACTTCTACCTCCAACGTTATCGGAGACTATTTGAACTTATATATTTTTTAGAACAATTAAGGAAAATCTTCTACGAAAGAGATCTGGGAAGGGAGGACCCAGATAGTGCCGGATTCTTACCGGCTAAAAACCTTAATTGTTTGGGGCTGTTTTCTTGCTCTTTTTGGGCAGTTTTCTAGCTCTTTTGCTTACAGTTACAATCTTATACTATTTACCACCACCAACAATATTTATGTACGTTTTTGTTTTGTTTTTTATATAATATATTACAAATTTGGACTTATTGACTAAGTTTTCTTATTATATTATTTGTTATACTTAACAGTAATATACAATTATATTATGTAAGTATACATTTTCCTTACTACGTTTTATTTCTTAAAATTACGGTTTCTGCTAATTTTTTACAATATTCAGTGAACTTAGGTCTATCCTTACTATCTAATACATCATATACACTTTCTTTATTTATTTTTCTATTCAATTCCTGCTCCAAATTAAATCTGTCATATCCAAATATGGGACACTCAAACAAAATGTGGACTACAGTCTCGGGGACAGTTGGATCGCAGGCGCACGATGGGTTCCCCTTACACCCGAACCGGTTCAGGTATCCGGAGAAACCACCGTGCCCCGTCATAACCTGTGTGAGGATATTATTTATCTCGATCTTCTTACTCATTCTGTATGCCGCAAGCGCATTTGGGAGGAATATTTTCGTAACGGACGCGGTTTCACCCTCGATGTATCTCCGGTTCCACTCGTCAATCGACTCCATTCGGATGTGTCGCTTGACGAATGAAACCGGGCACAGATCGTAGTCAGGTCTGCGCTTCGACTTCTTGGCTGCCTCTTTTGCGAGCATATCCGCTCTCTCGTTCCCATCCAGTCCCGCGTGAGCCTTTATCCAGAACAACTCTACCAGTTTGTTCTGGAGGGAAAGAGTTTTCAGGTTTTCCCTTGTTTCTACGGCTAATGGGTGGAAGCAACTTGGGTTCTGGACGGTTTGAAGAGCAGCCATCGAGTCGCTATATATGCCAAAGGTTTGAGCAGGTAGTTTGTTGGCTTCGCGGGTTGCCACGCAGATTGCGAGGAGTTCGGCCTGGTAGACGGTGCAGTAGCTTTCCAATGCAAGTTTGAGGGTCTTCGTCTCTGACGCGCTGTTCCATATGGAGATCGCGGCACCGACTCGACCCTCAATCTTGCTGCCGTCTGTAAACATCCGGATGTCATATCCGGAGTGGGCAGCTACTTGTTCTCGGTCCACCAGGCACTCGAATTTTAGCTCGACTCGCTCCGCGGGGTGTGGCGCTTCTAACGCTGATGCCATCTTTTCGACCTCTCTATCCTTAAGCGCGGTCTGTGGCACTCCTCTCTTGGCTTCGTACAATTGGGCTGCCTCGCGGACCCTTAGGTCAAGTGGCAAAATGCCCGCGAGCGCCAGTACTGAGTGGAGCGACACCGTCCGGTACGCTTTGCATATGCGCTGTGCTATTCCTCGTTGGACAACATCCAGTTGCTTGCATATTCCCTTCCTCTGGGTGGTATGTGCCCATACGCTGGCGGCATACAGAATGATTGGCTCCACCGTGGCAACATAAATAATCTTAATCACTTCGGGGTGGAGGCCCCAGCTGGTTTTCGCAGCTTTACTCAGCTGCTTATATATAGCCAACGCTTTTCTGCAGACATTCGCCACGTGTGGCTTAAAAGTGAGCTTATTGTCAATCGTGACGCCCAACAGCTTTATCTCCTTTGCCACAGCGATGGGGACACCGTCCATGCTCAGCCTTGGGGTGTCGTATTTAAGTTTCCGCGTAATTATCATACAACTTGTTTTGTGCGGTGCAAATCTGAGCTTATTTACGACACCCCAAGACCTTACGTGGTTTAAGGCATCATTTGCGCGCTGCTCTATTTCGAGCGCTGTGTCTGCGTCGAAGATAAGCACGACGTCGTCGGCGAATGCCTGGCAGAAGTCACCCCTCCCCTCCAAGCTTTTAAGGAGCGGGTCCAGCAAGAGATTCCACAGGATCGGTCCTCCTATGGAGCCTTGGACGCATCCCTTGCTGGTGCCTTTGGAGACCTCCTCCCCGGCGTAGCGCAGTCTAACTTTTCTGTCCCCGAGGTAACTGTCCATCACCTTCCTTATGTTTATAGGACACTGTTCCTCAGCCAGTCGGATTCTCATGGCCGGCCACCAGGCGCTGTCGAAGGCTCCCTCTATATCCAAAGACACTATGGTCACTAGCTTCTTTTGACTGAGCTTACTGTTAATGTGCTGCATCAGGGTATAGAGGGAGTCCTCGGTGCTCCTTTGCGGCATGAACCCGAACTGGCGAGTACTCATTGTCGGAAGGAGATGGAATTTTAGGCGAGCTACAATCATTTTTTCATATATTTTGCCTAATATTGGCAACAAGCCAATTGGCCTGTAGGCTTTTGGTGTATTGTAGCTCGCCCTGCCCGGTTTCCTCAGGATCACCACTACCGCTTCCTTCCAAGCTGTGGGGAAGTGGTGGAGCCTAAGACACGCATTCAAAAGAGCCAGGAAGGTCTCGGGGTCGGTTTCGATAGCTCGTTGGCAAATATCGGCTGTAAACCCCTCGGTGCCGGGGGCCTTTTTGGGGTTGAAAGAACCGCACGCTGCACGGAGTTCCGCCATAGTGAACGGTGGGTCACACGAACCATCGTGCTGGTCACCGTTAACATTTTCAGCTTTAGCCCTGACTTGTCGGTGTTCGGCGTTATCGTCGTCTTGAAGGTCTTCCGGATAAAAGGTTTCCGCCAAATATTTGGCAGATTCCTTTGCCTCCAAGACGACGCCGTCTTTTTCTAGTGGCAGGTCTTCCTCCCTGCGAGCGGTTCTCCCAATTACTCTATAGATCCCCTCCCAGACCCCCTCCCTATCCTGCCTCTCACAAAAGTCCTTCCAGCTTTTGACCACGGCCTTCGCTGCTTCCGCTTCGTATTCTCCCTTAACCTTAAGATATTCCTCCACAACATAGGTTTTCCGCGCGGGGGCTGCGTTTCTGATTCGACGCTTTTTTGTGGCGACCTCGGCTTTCATTTTAGCAAGTTTCTCGGACCACCATGGTATGTCTATTTCGTCTTTATGTTTCTTCGTCGGCATTGATTCTGTACACGAGAGGGTGATACTTTCAGTGTATGAATCTATCATCCTGTCTATTTCTTCAACAGTGGTGATTTGATCTATGTTTAATTTTGATATATTTCTTTCCAAAAGTAATTCTTTGAGTTTATTTTTAAATTTAGTCCAATCGGCTTTCTTTGTGTTAAATTTCCTAGTAGTCCTGTGTATCTTAATCCCCTTCGCTTTTTTAAGCCGAATACGAAAGACCATACCATTGTGGTCCGAGCTTGTCAATCCTTCGTCGACTCGCCAGTCGTCGACCAGGTCTAATATGTCTGTGGAGCACGCTGTGATATCCACGAAGCTTCGGAAGCATTTTCCCCCTCTTATGGTGCAGAAGGTCGGGGTCGTTCCTTTATTCAGGATATCCATACCCATTTCCCCGAGCGTCCCTGCCACTTCTATTCCCCTGTTGTCAATTTTAGGGCTTCCCCACCAAGAATTTTTCGCGTTGGCATCTCCCCCGATAAGCCACTTTCGAGAACCGAATTTGGCTTCGATCTTTTTGAAATGATCCATGTACGGTTGTAGGGGAAGATCCGGTTCAAGGTAAAAAGAGACCAGTGTGATCCTCCAGGCAGTGGTCTGGATCCCCACCACCACGATGTTGTTGGTGGTGAGTTCTGGGTACTGTATGACATTAAGGTCTGGGTCGAAGACGGCTATAGCCGCTTTTACAGTACCCTCCTCCGCGCCAGTGCTCTGGAATATCCGCACGCCTCTGTACCCCTTCATGGATCTCCGGCCGCCGACATATGGTTCCTGGAGGAGTGCCACTGCTGCCTTCTGGTTTTTGGCTGCAAGCATTATCTCGTCGGTCGCTAGCCTTTTGCGCTGTAGATTGGCTTGGAATACCCGATATGTGTTGTTGTTGCCGTGGTTGCCCTTAGCAATACGCAATGGAGGTGCGAGCTAATGCGTCCCGTTTACGACGCACTGGGCAGTCCTGACTGAACGTGTTGTGTGCCACGTTTTCGAGTTCAGCCCTCGTGCAGTTCCGGCATTGCGGTGGTGCGCCAGTCTTCCAGTCCGCACAATCCGCCTTAAGGTGGGGGCCGCCACAGTGGCTACACAGGTCAGCCGCTTCTTTGCAGAAGCGTTTACTGTGGCCGTATCCCAGGCACCTGCTGCACTGTACCAGGGGGGATTGGTCCTCTACCCTGACTCGCTGCAGGTCGATGTGTACGGACTTCTGCTCGAGGGCCCTTCTCCAGACGGTTGGTGACACACTAACGACCACGTGTCCAGCATGGGGGTTTCGCGTACGCCTCCTATACTTCACGCTGATCCTATCTTCCGCCTCGTCAAGGTCTCGGAAGATTGCCCGGTTCTGGTTCCTGAAGGCCTTGAGGACATCGTCGTCAGTGTTAACTGATAGGACGTCCTTGAGAACCAGAAGGGGGTCTTTATTTGCTACCTCCTCGACGGAGAGACCTTTGCCGTCTTTTTCGAGCCTTCGCGTTACTTTGTTTCGCTCTTCTACTGTACCGAAACCCATGACCACTTTTCGGTCTCTTGCCTTGCGAACTCGTTCGACTTGTACCCAGCCCTCTTTAGCGTCTACCAGTTTTCTCACTTTTTCGAGCACCTCCTCCCCGGTGTCCGCTTCGTTTTCTGAGGTGACTACAACCGAGTGAAGCGTACTACGTTTCGGTATTTGGCTTCCGCTTTGGGTTGCAGTCACACTCGCATAAGTCAGGGGGGGCACCTGCTCCAAGGTCTCTTTGTGTTTTTGGAGGTTGTCATTAAGGGCCTCTATTTTGGCGTTGGTTTCCTGCAAGATCTTCATGTGCTCTTCAAGTTTCGCTGCAAGTGGGTTTTCGTCTCCTTTCACCATGAATGTGCGATCTGCGAGGGCTTCGTCCGGCGTGTCTTTCGTAGGCTTATCCACTTCCTTGACAAGCTGGTATAACCTGTCCAGGGATTCCAAGACTGAGAGCTTTATTTCCTTTTTTATAGTTTTAGAGGCATTTAGTTGCATTTTAGCCCTCATTAGGTACGTTCGAGCCTCCTGCGTCTTTGTGGCGTACTTTTTCCCCTCAGGTTTATTAGCTCCCACTGGAATTGACAGGGTAATGCCACCGGCTGGTGGCGTCCTCTTTTCCAGTGGTGGCGTTGTCACTGGGTTGCTTTTGGGTTTTTCAGCCGACACGAGTCTCTCAGCCGAAACGGCCGGCCCAGCCACCCTCGCCGGGCTTGTGTCGTCCAACACCTCTATTAGAGGTGTGGTGTCAGCGTTGGCCGCCTCCCAGACGTCAATACTTCGCCTTACTTTGGAAGTTTTGGGAGGTGACGAATTGCTCTCAGCCTTTTTCATGGGCGTTCTGGTTCCGCAAAACATATTGGAGGGAGTGAAGAAGTATAAAGGTTTGTAGAAGTTTTAAAATTTAAATGAATAAAATTTGTAGAGAAGGTAATGTAAAAGATTTTTGATAAAACAGGATATAATTGAACAGAGAAATAAATATTAAGGGTCACAGACCCTGTCAAATTATCGTGTGTAATTAATTACACAAGTACAAAAAGTAGAGTTGGTTAGGGTCCCTGACCCCGTCAATGTATACAATAATTCTAACTTACAACTAAATAAAAGGTAAGAGGAGTCAAAACAGACTATGAATCCGTCAAAAAACTATTGAAAAGTCAAAAAACCTTCAAAATAGAGCGGAAAAATTTTTCAGCTCTATGTAGAGTCAATTCGCGGAGTCCACCGGATAGCTCTCCCCGAGCCCTTTCCAACAACCCCAAACACGGGGTGTCTATCCCAACTGGTTCCGGAGAAAACCCGGTTTGAAAAAATCCAAGATGGCGGACGGATTTGGTTACTCGGCGATTTCTCCGCAACCAGGCGACCGAAAAATCCCGCGTTTGGGCTCCACGTGTTGGGCTCGCCGAGCTCTACCCGATGGTACTGTTTTCAGGCTGAAAAATTTTTCCCTCCTGAAAACGCCTGAAATCAGGCTAATATCGTTTATATGGGTGGGGGAATGCTCCCAAAGAAAACCCCAGTCTTCTACGACTCTCCGTTCGCGAGAAATCGGGGTTTGAAAATTTCCAAGATGGCGTCCGAAATGTCAAACACGAAGTTTGACCGCCGATTTCTCGGGTCTGGGAAGCCGTAGAGTGCCCGCGTTTGGGCTTACAGTACTCAGCTCGATCTCCTCTATATGATGGAACCGGTTTCAGGGCCCTGAAAATTTTGGGTCTCCGATCCGCCTGAAATTCAGTAAGCGCGTAGACTATGGTCTTACAAACCGAAATTCGAAATCCGCAGTGTCGTACGGCTTTGCAGTCAAAAGTTATGGTGGACCAAAGAAAAACAAGATGGCCGCCGAGCTGTCAAAGTGCGGAGCAAATCGTTAATAACTTTGCAACGGGTGGTCAGAAAAGAACGCGGTTTTGAATGTACAGCCCGGCTTGACCTCCTGCACGCCCTGAAATCGGTTTCAGCCCGAAAATTTTTCAGGCGCTGAAATCGCCTGAAACCCAATATTTTCGATAAACGCCCCAATTCAGGTGCCAACTGTGGCAACGCGGGGTTTCTATCACTATTCGTTCCGGAGATATGAATTTTTAAACTTTATAACCAAAAAACCAAAATGGCGGATTTTGTCCAAAATCGCCGTTTTTTAAGTTAGCGGCCCCGAGTTTGGGCTTAACTAAGGTCGGATACCTATTAAAAACACAGTAATGAAGTCAAATTTGGAATATATGTATTAATTTTGAATTTAGAAACAAAAATAACAAAAAATTCAATATCTCCGGAACCAAAAATCACAAAAATACAAAAAATACACCAAAATTTTTCTAAAATAGGGTACTATCACACAGAACAATAAAATAAGTTTTTTCCATACAAAAATGTTTAGGTATTAGTAAAAATGTAATTTTGATGGTTTTTATTTAATAAAAGTTAAAATAATAATAATAAAATTCTGAAAATTTGTAAAGGTATAGAACAGGCTAGCGCGCAACGGAATCTAAAATAAAAAATATATGTACTGCCTAAAGATTTTCGGGAAATTAAAGTTGAAAATGAGATTTTTAAAATTGAATTAATTGAAAACTAAAAGTCCAAAAATTATTTTCAAAGTACCACTATACTTGGGGTTCACTGGTGCTGCCGGCTGCCTTGTCAGAATGGACCGCGCGCCGCTCCTTCTAGTAGCACGTGGCCACGTGGTTTTCGTATTTTCAGCAATTTCAGCGGAATGGCTCGCTGAAAAACTCTGAATTTTGGCTGGAAGCTGCAACTCAGTGTTCCCCACCCGGGGAAAAAAGAAAATTCGGGGGTCGTCGATCTCGTTTCCACGCTGTAAGCGTCCAAAGTTTAAAAATTTTGACAACTTAACCTCACTTTGGGTTTTTTCACTTTGAACAGTAACACAAAACACTTTCGCACAAGCCAAATGCACACACAGGTAGAGCGCGTGATTACGCAACTTTTGGTGCTAAGAACTTCAAAATCGGACGTAAATTGCCGTTTTCGCGAATTTTTTAGTACGGAGCACGTGTTTTTTGCTGCTTACGCGGGCGTGGTCGGGCCCAGACTGGTTAGGTTAGGTTAGGTTTTTTTTTTTTTTTTTTTTTTTTTTTTTTTTTTTTTTTTTTTTTTTTTTTTTTTTTTACAAATATGTCAGCCAAGGGAAAATCCATCATGGACGCCTGGGAATGGAGGCCCAGACAGTGCCGGACTCTTACCGGCTAAAAACCCCTGACTGCCATTTTCTAGCTACCCCTGACATAAAGGTCAAGGCCTTTTTATATCTTTTACAATTTAATAACAATCGATATTTTGCTTTTATACTGACAATTTATCGTTACTTTCTAATTTTGCTTTTATTACAATATAATTATTTAATTTTGTTTCTAATATTTTAGTTGCTATTTATAAATATTCGCTATATACTTAGTATATATACAATATCTACGCTAGCATTCTTTACATTTTTACAATTTTCGAACATTTCTATTTTCAATTTAGACATTGTTACTTTTATTCTGTAAGCGTTTATCACTAACATTGGTCCTTGTTATTTTTAATCACTTTTGAAGCTAATGTTTTACAATATGTTAAAAATTTGTTTCTTTTTATTTTATTTGCTATTATTGAAGCTAGATTACTTATATTTACATTTTCTTCTATTTCTATTTCTAAATCTAATCTTTGTCTTGCATATATGGGACACTCTGTCAATATATGAGTAATACTTTCTTTTGTTTCAGGATCGCAGACACAAGCCGGACTCTCCTTGCACTTAAATCGATGTAAGTAGTCGGAGAATCCGCCATGGCCCGTCAACACCTGCACTAGAGTTGGGTCTAATTGGATGTTACGTAATATCGGATATGCTAATATCACATCGGGGAAAAACATTTTAGTTGTACTAGCGGTTTCTTCAATTTTGTACCTTTTGTTCCATTCGTCAAGCGAGTCCATGCGGATTTGTCGCTTGGCGAATGAAACAGGGCATTTGTCGTAGTGCGATCGGGTTTTTAGTTTTTGTGCAGCATATTTTGCGAGTTCATCAGCTCTCTCATTTCCCTCCATCCCCACATGGGCTTTGATCCAGTAAAGTTTGATGTTTTTGTTTTGCAGTTTACTGGCCGTCAAGTTGGATCGTATTTTGACAGCGAGGGGATGAAGGGATATTCCATTTGCTACTAACTCTAAAGCCGATCTGGAGTCACAGAATACGCTGCACTCTTCTCTCCCATATGCTAGAGCCATTTCCGTGGCCTCCAGCAGAGCAAGCAGTTCCGCCTGAAAGACAGTACAGAAAGGCTCCAGCCTGCATTTCTTGGTTCGGGTTTCCACGCCTCCATCCCACAAGGATAGAGCCGCGCCAACCTTCCCCTCGATTTTGCTGCCATCTGTAAATATCTGTAACTGGCTAGTGTCGTGTTGGGCCATTTCTGCACTGTCTGTCACGCTTCCAATCTGTATCTCTATCTGCTGTGCCGGGTGCGGCACACTCGTACACGGCACAGGTCTCTCCACCTCTCTATCTTTTACCACTCGCTGGGAGTAGCCTCTTTTTATTTCAAATAAACTGGCTGCTTCTCTGATCCTGATATCAAGGGGAAGCAAACCTGCAAGTGTTAGAGCGGAGTTCAGAGATACAGTTCTGTATGCTTTGATGATTTTTTGGGCAAACCCACGCTGGACCGCATTGAGTTGTTTCTTTATTCCAATTTTGTTTGTTGCTGATGCCCACGCACTGGCCGCATACATAATGACAGGCTCTACTACCGACGTGTATATGGTTCTGACTATCTCCGGTTCGAGACCCCAATGAATTTTTGCTGCCCTAGATAGCTGTTTATATAAGTTTAATACCTTACGACACACATTGATTGCGTGGGTATTAAACGTAAGTTTGTCATCTATTGTGAGGCCGAGTATTTTGATTTCTCGGGACAGCTCTATTTCCTGCCCGCCCATGCTCAGACGTGGTGAGTCGTATTTTAACTTTTTTGTGACGACCATCGCTTTTGTTTTTTGTGGTGCAAAATTAAGTTTGTTCGCGACTCCCCACCTCCGAACATGTGCAAGAGCGCTGTTTGCTCGTCTTTGTACCTCAGACGCCGTGTCTCCGGAGAAAATCAGAACCACATCGTCGGCGAAGGCCTGACAATAGTCCCCTTTTTCAGTCAACTCTTTTAGGAGTGGATCCAGTAGCAGATTCCAGTAGGTTGGCCCTCCTATAGAACCTTGAACGCAGCCCTTTGTGGTCTCTTTAGTGTACTCCTCTCCGGCATACCGCACACGCACCTTTCTATCCGTCAGGTAGCTGTCCACTAGCCGCCGCAGGTTTATTGGACATTGGGTTTCTGCTAACCTGCATTTTATTGCAGGCCACCACGCATTATCGAACGCACCTTCTATGTCAAGTGATACTAGAGTGATGAGCTTCTTTTCATTTAGGTGTTTATTTATTTTCTGCATCATGACATAGAGGGCGTCCTCAGTGCTGCGTTGCGGTGTGAAACCAAACTGTTGGCTACTCATTTTGGGAAGGGTGTACCATTTTATGCGTCTAGTTAATATTTTTTCCAGTATTTTGCCAAGTACCGGGAGGAGTCCAATTGGCCTGTAAGATTTCGGGTGCGTATAATCTTCTTTCCCTGGCTTTTGGAGCACCACTACCACCGCTTCCTTCCAGATCTTAGGGAAGTGGGACAAGCTGAGACATTTGTTTAAGAGAAACAGGAATAGGTCTGGGTTATGATTTATAGCCACTTTACAGATGTCGGCTGTAAAACCATCGATGCCTGGAGCTTTTTTTCGGGTTGAAGCTATTTACGGCCCACTTGAGCTCCTCTTTAGTAAATGGTGGGTCACATGGTTCATTATGTTTCTCCTCATTTATATTTCTAGCTTTCTTACGAGTCTCTTCGTGAACCGCACTATCTCCTTCCGTTGTGTCCTCTGGATAGAAGGTCTCCGACAAAAGCTTGGCAGACTCACGTGGACCTAGGACTTTGTCATTTTGAGTCAGTGGCATATCATCTTTTTTAGTGGTTGTGCGACTGATCACCCTATATATCCCGTCCCACATGCTTTCCCGATCCTGTTTCCCACAAAACTGTTTCCAGCTGGTAATTTTTGCACTCTTTGCTTCTTTCAGATATTTTTCTTTCGCCTCGAGGTACTGCTGAACAACCATGGCTCTACGAATAGGGGCAGCGTTAGAGATTTTCCTCTTTTTTCTAGCAACATCTGCTTTCATTTCGCTTAACTCCTCGGTCCACCAGGGCAGCAGCGCTTTCTTACCACCTTTTGTTTCCGGAATTGAATCTTTACATGCCTGATCTATTGAGTCTGAATAATTTTCCACCATTTTTTCCAACTGCTCCTTATTATTTATCTTATCAATTTCTTTTGTATTTATATTGTTTTCTTCCCAAATTTTATCTAGCTTTTTCCGAAATTGTGACCAGTTGGCTTTTCGTGTGTTATACTTTCTTGTCTGGCTTTTCAGTGCAATGCCTTCGGATCTTCCTGCTTTTATTTCAAACAGAATTGCCCTGTGGTCCGAGGAAGTCAGATTACTGTCCAGTCTCCAACCTTCTACCCTATCCAACATACCCTGCGAGCAAGTGGTGACATCCACATGGCTCTTATATCTTTTGTTGCCTCTATAGGTGTCAAAAGTGGGCTCAATACCTTGGTTCAGTATCTGCAGTTCCAGCTCTATGAATAGCCCTGCGAGATCTTCCCCTCGGTAGTCAACGTCTTCACTACCCCACCATGTGTGCCAAGCATTCACATCACCACCCAATATCACATCCTTTGTTCCGATTTCATTCATAACCTTCCTCATCCAAGTTATATAGGGTTCTATTGGCTTGTCACCCTCCAGGTATACTGACACCACACCCGTTATTCGTTTTCCCGTTCTGAGTTTGACAACAGCAATATTCTCAGTGGTAAGCGTTGGGCACTGGATGACATCGATACTCTGGTCAAACAAAACTATAGCTGCTTTGACTACTTTCTCAGTTTTCCTTTGGCATTGTATTACTCGGGTTCCAGCGTGACATTTCATCATACCAACATTACCAATGTAGGGTTCTTGGACAAGGGCGAATGCTACTTTACGTCTGACTGATTCGGTTATGAATTCTGCTGTTGCCAGCTCACTTCTTTGAAGGTTTGCCTGAAGGGCATGATAATGGCAAAGCTCCACTTTTGAGGATTTATCTAGAATGTTAGTGCTTGGGGAGCCCTTAGCAGTAGGACGTAGTCGCTCTTGCCAACGCATCCCACTTCCTTCTAATAGGGCATTGGGTGCTGAATGCGTTGTGTTCTCTCATGCTCAGATTTGCTTTTTTGCAGTTGCAGCATTCGGGCACGTCTCCGTCCAGTCTCTTGGAACATTCGGCACTCATGTGTTGGCCACCGCAGTGACTACACACCTCCTGAGTTTCTTGGCAGCGCTGTTTCCCGTGACCGTACCCCAGGCACCGAGAACACTGCACCAAGGGAGATTGGTCTTCGACTCTAATTCTCTGGAGGTCAACGTGCACAGTTTTTGCCTCTGTCAATTGAATCCATAGCTTTGGTGTTACTCTCAAAACAAGGTGCGAGGTCAACGGGTTCCGTGCCTTTTTCCTGTAGATGACACTGAGACGGTCTTCTTCTGGAGAAAGTCCTTCAAATAACCGTTTGTTCTGAGATCTCAGTGCTCTTAAGACGTCTTCATCTGCGTTGCTTTGAAGAACGTCTCGTAGGATGACCAAAGGATCCTTGTTTTTCGCCTCCTGCACAAAGAGCTCCCCACCCGCAGCCTCTATTCGTTTCTTAACCTTTTCCATTTCCTGTGTGGTCTGACATCCCAAAATCACCTTCCTATCCTTTGCTTTCCTCACTTTGTCTATTATTACTCCACCTTCTTTCGCATTTACCACTTTTCGTATTCTGTCCAAAACTTGGTCTCCCGTTTCAGTCTCATCTTTTGAGGTAATAATAACCGAGTGCATGGTTTTGGTTGCGAGGGTTTGCTCCTTAGGAATCTTTGAAACCACACTCGCATAGCTTTCTCTACTTTGTTTCAACATATCCTTGTGTCCCTGTATTTCCTCTCTAAGTCTGCCCATTTCCAATTTACTTTCTTCTAAAAGCTTACTATGCTCTTCTATTTTTGATATTATTTGGGATTCATTTTTTCCTACTGTTTCGCATTTTTCTTTTCTTTCTTTCCTGGTCTCTATGTATCTAGCTTCAGATTTTTTAACAACTTCATACATATCTTTAAGGCACTCTATGACCTTTTTCTTTATAATTGTTTTAATGTTGCCCGAGTTTTCCATTTGTCCCATCGCTGTCGTCATAAGATATCTCGCTTCTTCAACTAGAGTCTTTTTCTTTGGTTCTTTTTCAACCGTTATGGTCTTGTTAAGTAGTATTTGGGAGGAAACGGGGCTCTGTGACCTACGTTCCATCTCACCAAAACTCTTTCGAGCTTGTTCGAATGCGGAAGGGCCAGCCTTCTCTGTCTGTTTGTCTTGACTCTCTTCCAGTGGTTCTAGATTCAGCGTTGGTACAGCTCTTTCTGAGTTTTGCTTGTCCATTTTCGGGGTATGAAACATGTTCATGTCAGGGGTATTTGTCAATTAAGATTGATAGGTCTAAAAGGTTTGTATAAGTTATAAAGGTTTACCTATGAATGATATTATTTTATAAGAACGAACACTAAACAACAAGTAAAAGATAAAAAAATATGAAAAATAAACAATAAACAGGGTATGATAAAGTAAGTAGAACGAATTTAATTCTAATTAATTTGTAATATTGTCTAAGTATCCCATAGACGCTCACAATTTACTATGGTCAATAAACCAAACTTATTCGCAATGTCGTTGAGGATGCTAAAAGTCAAGACTATAAATTTACGCTACTCTACTTTGTAGAGACGGTTATTGTGTATATTTTATAATATGGATAGAGTCAAAGAATGATAATTAATATTTTTATTTAATATTTATAATGGATCTCTAACCCTGTCAGTAATAAATCGGCCAAGATATGTCACGACTCTACTATTGTAGAGTCGGTCTGTATTTTATTTTGCTAACCTGTAGCGAGTCTTGCTTATAGTCTAAACTTAATCTATGGTGCTGCGCAGCCTTCAGTCAAATTTATTCTTAACTAACAATTTTTCAAAAACTCTATGTAGAGTGTCAAATCCAACGCCGACGGACAGTTCTCTCCAAGCCCTTTTAATTAAGCTCAAACTCGACCAATCTATCTGGACTGGTTCTAAAGATACAGGACTTTTAATAATTTCAAGATGGCCGCCGGGGGTGGTTTCTTGGGGTATGATTTAATTTACGCAGTATTCTTTACAGTATTACATAAAAGTACGGCAAAGTGTAAATAAAATAAAGTAAAAACAGGTTAAAACTTTCGTAGGGGTTGATGGATATAATAGGGGATGAGGCGATGGGGGTGGATTTAATTACCAATTCAAATAATATTAATGACATAAAATAATATTAATCGAAATTTGCAAAAATACAGGCTAGCAAATAATTTTATACAAAATAGGGGGTTGGGGGTTTTTAGGGGGGGTGGGGATGATTTGACTCAATTCCCAATGAAGAACCCTGGATAAAACTATCATAAAATAAAATAATTTCAATAAATAAAAAATCTAAAATAATTTCAATATTAACAAGTCACAGGTCTTCTTAAATTGGTGGTCAGGTCAAAATAGGGGTAGAGGGTTGGGCCTAGGGGTAAATGATGGGGGTGGGTTGGATTTTGATTCGGCTTTAGCCTAATCGGGGGAGGGTTTTAGGGAGGGGGGGCCAAATTTCGTTATTTTTGACCTAGGACGCACCGTTTCAGAGATAATTGAGCTTGAAAGTTTCAGCCCTATCTTTACAATCTTAAAATTTTCAGTTGTGTTAAAACGATCAAAGTATTTAATAACCAAATACTACCCCAACGGTGAGTCCAAAAAATCTAGTTTTTCTACTTACATATAGTTTTTATATTAGGGTTAATTTAATATAAATGTCCGGTCCTGCGTCTGCCTCGGGGGTTGGTCTGGATGGCGGCTGAAGTCAAGGGGATGATTTCTTCAACTTTAGGACGTTGGTTTAGATAGTTCCCGATGGAATTTAGGGCCGCTGAAATTTTTGCCTGGCGTGTGATAAGCTCAGTTTACCGACGAGCTCCTCGTTGTTGCGCTAGGGTGGTTTCAACCCCCAATTTTATCAAAATTTAGGGGTAAATTGCGCAGGGGGTAGTTTTTGAGGGGTCGTACGGGTTAGTCCACCATAGGATTGTTTCAGGCGACTACGTCGCTTACTGAATTAATTTCACGTTATTTTTTCGAAATTTCCACCCCTTTCCGAGTTACAGGGTTGACAAACTTATCAGGTAATGGCGGACCGGCGTCAGTTTCCAGCAAAAAATTCGCGAAAAATCCAAAACTTAACCCAAAAAGTTGCGGTTTTCTTTGTCTTGTAGACCGTGAATTTTCCCTTCAGGTAAATTACTAAAATTAGTAGGTCGTCGATCTACTTTCCTCTCCAGGTCGCGCTGAAATTCAGGGTGCTTGACAACGAACTCTTTTGCCGATATCTCTGGAAGTACTTGTGATAAAAAATTTCCGAAAAGTGTTTTCGCCTTCTAGCACCACCGTACAGCTTTCCTCATTGTCCACTTTTTTATTTCAGGTGGTTTTTATTTTCATGCAACCACGTGGAAAATATATTTTCAGTAATAACTCACCAGCCCATGGATGAAAAATTCCAATTTTTTGCAGACTTATGAAGCACTGGGAGATGGTCACTTTGGTCACATGAAAACTAGGGGGTGTCGCTGAAATTCAGGCGCCGCACGCCCAAAACTCCCTCGAAGGCGTGATCACCACGTGGTAAAAAGTGTTTCTGGTCAATAACTTCGTCAATAGTGGTCCGATTTTAAAAATTTTTTCACAGAAATGCGCCGCTTCACAAAACGAATGCACACATATATCGCACTAATCACAATTCACACTTTTACTATTTTCAGGGAATTTTCGAGCGCGGAGCTGAGCGAATTCGATGCGTTCACGGTGCGGGGGGCCGCGCAACTGGTTAGGTTAGGTTAGGTTAGGTTAGGTTAGGTTAGGTTAGGTTAGGTTAGGTTAGGTTAGGTTAGGTTAGGTTAGGTTAGGTTAGGTTAGGTTAGGTTAGGTTAGGTTAGGTTAGGTTAGGTTAGGTTAGGTTAGGTTAGGTTAGGTTAGGTTAGGTTAGGTTAGGTTAGGTTAGGTTAGGTTAGGTTAGGTTAGGTTAGGTTAGGTTAGGTTAGGTTAGGTTAGGTTAGGTTAGGTTAGGTTAGGTTAGGTTAGGTTAGGTTAGGTTTTTTTTTTTTTTTTTTTTTTTTTTTTTTTTAAAACACATGAGTACCTCTGCCAGGGTGCAGAGTATTTTTATAGTTTATATTACTTTGAACAAACGGAAATTTGTTACCCTTTTGAAGGTAGTGAAGGGCATGATATTTCATCCCTTCGGATTTATCTTTATTTTATTTTTACAGTTTCCAGTGCAGTTTTACATTTGCTGTTTGGTTTTTAGGAAGATGATAATAATATTATATTAGGTAGTTTGAATTCTTATTATAAATATTTTGGATGTAGTTTTGTTTGCCAGAAGTTTAATTGTTAATTTTGTATTACAGAAAGTTTTTTTGATTTTCAGAATTACTGCTTGCTAACTTTTAAGATTATTTTTCTTTTATTTGTATCTATGTTTTAGTATAATATTCTCTATGATATTATATAAACATAGCATTTCTCATACGGTTTTATTTCTTTTAATAACTATGCTGACTATTGTTTCACAGTATTTCAAGAGTTTGTCCCTATCTTTGCTTTGAATTATTTTGCTTAACTTTTTCTCATCCAGGCTTGTTCTCAGCCTTTGTTCCAATTCGAACCTCTCTTTCATGTGGATGGGGCAAGCCAACAGCACGTGCATGACTGTTTCTTTTTC